>CM030848.1:3042500-3142500 GCA_018105865.1 Metaphire vulgaris
GAGCTGCGGACCGAAGACATGATCGACCATGGACACAGCTAACTGGCGCCCATCAGTTATGTCACTTTGGGTGACTTGGTGGCTCATTTGGCAAAGCGCCAATCCTGTCTTAGTTGAACTGTCGATCCGGGTTAGCAGGGTTCGATTATCGGTCTATCGAGACGAAGTGGCCATTATTACTCTTTGCTTAACGCATTACACTGGTCAACACACAATTTGGTGCCTCAAAAGTTAGACCTGTTCTTAAGTAATTTTGGTGCCCTGATTCCAAAAATGTTATCAGTTTTGCCCCATCAGCTCTAGTTTTTGAGATATGGGGTCATCCATAAATTACGTAACACGATTTTGGCACTTTTTCGACCCACTCCACCACTACATAACGCGACGTAACAAAACGTCAGACCCCCTAAAATATGACGTAACAACGGGCCGACACCCAGTGGCGGCTCCAGGATTTGGCAAGTGGGGTGGGGCATAGGGGTGGCAACTTCTAGTCATGGGGGCCAACCATTTGTTGTTAGGTATGTAGTATTAAGTATAGCGTCCCAACACGAGGCCACTGGAGGTCAGATACTCAATAGGGGGCACAGACCCTTGGTCCCCCTGTGGTGCCCCCACTGGACCCCCCTCATTTTCGTCTTCCGAAAAGTCTTGACAAGCGAAAAAAGGCCATCCTTGTATTTTTATGAGCTGTCTTATTTGAGGTCCATCAAAAATCCATGCTTTTAGCTTTTCTTTGGTCACTCCAGGAAATTTACATGATATGTTAGCAAAACATGAACCTTCTTAGTTCAAAGCCTTCACAAATTGCTTTATGAGACCTAATTTGATATGTAGTGGTGGCAAAATTATTTTCTCTGTCAACCAATGGCTCATTTGACAACATTTTTATGTCAAGCTCTCATTTATTCTCTCAATGGCCATTCTGATCTCGACCAATGTTCATGCTTAGCTCTACTGTCCCATAAACAAAGAAAGCATGGATATTTTGTATAGCCACTTTGATGACAAAGAAGAAAGTTCGCCATCTTTAAATCTACACAAATCACCCATTGATGTTCTTGATATTTTAACTTTTCCAAAGCCAAAGATATTGTGTGACACTTTTCTGGCATACTGATGATACTGGTTGAATGACCAATAGGAATTGATTGATACCTGTTGCCATTGTGCAGAAGAACATATTTTCAGACTCCTTTTGGAGCTATCATTGAAAAGGCGCCATTCATTTGGCACGTATACTGATAAACCCATTTCTCTGATGTCGCCAACATTCTTGCAGAACACCAGTCCATCGGCCATTAAAAAATGGCAGCACATTCTTTTCTCTGTTGCGATAAAAGGTAATGCTGGTTCCAGAATCAAGTAAATTTTTCTCATTCAACCTTGGAGCAAGAACTTCAGCAGATTCCTTTGAAAGGTTCAGGTCTCTTATGAGGTCACTTAATTCATGGTGATTGAAACGCTGAGGAAGTGGTGAAGAATCTTTAAAGTCACAGTCATCATCATTACTGCTATCTTAAGTTCTGCCAGACAGCTGTGACTCCTTTGTCTGATATCTCTGGTAGGTGTCTGAAAGATGGAACAGGTACCTGGTCTGAGTGCAGATGAGGTCGTCTTGCAGGCTGTAGGTCAGGATATGTCCACCTAGATCGCTTTTTTCAATTGAACCCCTTGATGTTAACAAGACAAAAATAACAGTCATCATGATGGTTTCATGGTTCTCTCCAGACCATTGGTATTCCAAATCCCAGATTGGTCCTCTTTCCTGCAACTGTATTTCTAAATAAGCCCTGAAATTTTTTGCTACTTCTTCGTCCACAATCACTTCAAACCAACTTTCAGGAAGTGTGCTTAATTATATAATATAATTTATTGTACTGCACATATTTCAATTCAATTCCTCTGAAAATGTAAGACCTTTAATGTTATTAACAAAGACATTTAGATGAGAGCAATCAAAATCTACATAAATCAAATACAGACAATTCATACAGACAATTCATGCACTTCCAATTTGGGATATATGGCCATATCTCAAAAACTAGAGCTGATAGAGAAAATCTGATGCCATATTTGGAATCAGCGCCCTAAGTATAATAAGAAACAGATCTAACTTCTAAGGCACCAGACAAAAAAAATTTTTTGTTGCCCTGTGTTATTAGATCAGTGGTTCTCGTTTAATATGTGGGAAGCAGGCAGTGTTGTAATAAATACTTCACTGAAAGTATTTAAATACTTTCATAAATACTTGGTTCTCAGGTAGTATTTAAATAGTATTTAAATACCCAAATACCAGGGTAAGTATTGAAATACTGGCAAAATAGGTTTAAATACTTTTTAAAATACTTGATAATGTATTTGACACGATTCGCCACAGCCGCATTTTTGTCTAAAGAAATGTTAGTTAAAATTATTTCTAACAATGTCAATGTAGACCTACTTAACTGTTCAACTGTCTAAAACCATCAGTAAAGAAAATGTAAAAATGAACAGTCTATAAGAAACGTTATAATTATGTGAAAATTGCAATAAATCCAAAGTATTTAAATTTCTTAAATACATATAAATACTCTATGCTATTTAAATACTATTTGAATACTTAATTTTGGATGAGTATTTAAATACTTTCTTAAATACTGGACAAAGTATTTAAATACTGAAAGTATTTAAATACTTTACAACACTGGAAGCAGGCAACATAATTGTCTGTCTGGTATTCAATGTCTAAATGAGATTAAATTAGATGAGAATTTTTCTGTTTTATTTCTTCAATTAGTTCTTTTTCCTTCGCAACACAATCAGCGATGGAGATATTAATGGACAAAATTGCCTTTAGGCCTATCTCCGAATGTACCGCTTATCGCATTAGGAGGATTACAGTGACAACTATAAAGACAGAAACAGAGAATCGACGAAAGATCAGGCGCAGAAGATAAGCCTTTAAGTCTTCTTTCATAATCTCGATGTTCTTTTTCCTCACTGTAAATTTCTTAAATAAAACAATGGCAAGAAAGTAAGTGGCTTCATAAAATTCAATTTAACCAAATACATGTATCGATTATATGATCTAGTAATTGGAGATGCGGAAAAGAAGATATCTCCTCACTCCAAAAAATACTAAAAACGAACTTCCCGCCTTGGAAGGTGACTAATAAACATTCGTAGCTCCAAAATACCTGGACTGCATTAAGCATTGGTCATGCTTAACAGGCATTCGCAGCTTCAAAATATTTAGACCTCATGATGCATTACTTAGATCAGTTCTTCTCACGCTGTGGGGTCGCGGACCAGAACCGGGCCGCGGAGGTTTAGTTGATGGGTCGCGTATAGATGCAAGAAATTCATTTTGAAAGTCGAAATAATTGAACAAAATCTAAGTGGACTAAAAGTTGCTGACTAATAATTTTAAAATGTACATAACAGTTTAAATGAAAATAGTGTCTGTGTAATCAGTATAATGAAATTTAAGGAAAACGTCAGTCCATCTACTGTATAAATTTTAACGACTCTGCGCTAATTCGAATCTCTATGATAATAGCCTATGGATGTGACGTTAATAGGCCTATTGAAACATGACAGCATTCATTTGATATATATATATACTAGAACTCGAAGGCTCGTTTTTGCTCGCGCGAGCTTCGCTCGCATGAGGCGACTCGCTTCGCGTCGCTCGAGGCAACGAATATTCCAGAATGACCAATCAGAATACCCAGCCAACCAATCAGAACGCTTGAAGGTAATCAATCAGAAATAGGCCAAGTTGAGCCAACCAATCAGAACGCTCACACAGCCAAACATCAGAACGCTCGAACGCAACCAATCAGAACATTTGAAGGTAACAGACATACAGAATAACGATTTTAATATGATAGATATTCGTTCTCCATTTCGAATGGCATTGTCTCTGGTGAATACAACCAAGATTACATAAACTGGTGAACTAGGCAGAAGTTCACTGTTCACCAGGGGTGTAGCCAGGAATTTGATATGAGGGGGTATAAATTTGGAGGTATATATTGTTATACATATATATACATATATATATATTGTTATATATATTATATATACTGTAAATCTTACATATATATATATTACATATTACATATGTTATATATACAATATATATGTTACATATACTGTATTATATATACTTATTTTCGGGGATATATATATCGATATACGACCCCTTCTCTCCCCCCCGACGCTACGCGCCTTCTGCTCACATTAAATATTAATTGGTGTAATAGGTCTACGCCAGATTGATGTTATATAATTTATATAACTTAATAAATTTAATTTCTTATCTAAATGTTGGTTTAAAAACTTCTACTCTAATCTAAAATATGAGATTTGATTTTAGTACTTAAGTGCAGGTTTCAATAAATTTAGTTTTTTAGTTTAGTTACTTTAGTGTATTACATTAGTATCAGCGATCGGTGACTAAAACCACAGTCATTATAGCAACTTGAAATGTTTTCGGGTCGCAGTAATTTCGTCAAAACATTTACGGGTCCGCGGAATCAGAAAGTTTGAGAAGCAATGACTTAGATGATGCTATTAGAAGTTGACATCTATACTGTACGCAGAGTTGCCAGTGAACTTTTTTAAAAACCCAGATCTTGCCCTTAAAACAGAAAAAACAGGTTCGCTAAAAGGTCCAAAAAGATGATAAAATTCATAAAAAAATTCGTGATAAACCTGAAAATTTTTTGAAAAATTTCGTAACAACGTCTCCAAAAAGTCTTGACAAGCAAATAAAATTTTTAAAAAATAAAAAAGTCGTCGTCAAGGTAAACTTGACTCTACAAGCAAAAAAGGGTTTTCAACATGGAGTACCTCTGAAAACTCCTAATTTTCTAACTTTCACTGCATAAATCAGGCAATTTTATAAATTTTCGCAGATTTAAAAAAACAACCAGATTCCGCCAAAAAACAAACAACCAGACGAGGCCCAAAAAACCAGATTTGGTTGGAAAAAACCCACACTGGCAACACTGACTGTAAGAGCAAATGTATACGTAGGTCTCTTTGTACTTCGTCCTATGGTCTTTTAGACATTATCATGTAGCACTGCGCCATTCAAAAATATCCGTATTACCAGGGGCGGTTCCACGTTAGGGATAACTGAGGATGCATCCCCCACCGAACATATTTTTCTTGTCAGCGTTTCAGGGGGTTGACCGGTCCAAGTCGCTACACGCCGCCACATGTCCGTCCGCCGAGGGGTATTTGTGTGCAAAACAGAGCCGGTGACCTTTTGCTTGTTAACCTTTTTCGGGATTTCATTTCATCCCCCCACCAACTTCCAAGAAATTTGTGCATCCCCCTCCAACTTTATAAAAATTCATTGCATCCCCCTATCAAGAATTCTTGGAACCGCCACTGCGTATTATCCAGTGTAATGTCGACTCTTGTACACGAAGATACATGTTCGTACGCTCTCTCGTCCTATCGCGAACGGACTACTGTAATAGCATCCTCCTGGGTCTCCCCGACTACCAGCTGGCCCGTCTGCAGTCAGTCGTTAACGCATCTGCCCGGCTAATCTTCGGAGTCAGGTGGCACGACCACGTGACACCACTACTAAGGGACAAGCTCCATTGGCTTCGCATCCCGGAGTGAATCGTCTTCAAACGGTGCTGGCTGACCTTCCGGGTCCTCCACGACCCTACCTACCCGGAGTACCTATCAACCTTGGTGTGTAGACGGACGATCGCCGACCGACAATTCCAGCTGAGATCCAGTACGCTGTGTCTACTTTACGTCCCTCCTCCGTCAAAGACCGCAAAGTTCGGAGAGAGGTCCGTCACACGAGGCAACCCCCTCCTATGGAATTCGCTGCCCGACTCAGTGACCGCAGACACTTCATTCGAGTCATTCGCCACTAAACTTAAAACGCACCTTTTCAACTTATCGTACGATTGTTCCATGTAAAGCGCTCTTGACTTTGGCCCTCGCTATGCTACTGCGCTATATAAATCTTCATGTAGAATAGAATAGAATAGAATAGAATAGAATAGAATAGAATAGAATAGAATAGAATAGAATAGAATAGAATAGAATAGAATAGAATAGAATAGAATAGAATAGAATAGAATAGAATAGAATAGAATAGAATAGAATAGAATAGAATAGAATAGAATAGAATAGAATAGAATAGAATAGAATAGAATAGAATAGAATAGAATAGAATAGAATAGAATAGAATAGAATAGAATAGAACAGAATAGAATAGAATAGAATAGAATAGAATAGAATAGAATAGAATAGAATAGAACAGAATAGAATAGAACAGAATAGAATAGAATAGAATAGAATAGAATAGAATAGAATAGAATAGAACAGAACAGAATAGAATAGAATAGAATAGAATAGAATAGAATAGAATAGAACAGAATAGAATAGAATAGAATAGAACAGAATAGAATAGAATAGAATAGAATAGAATAGAATAGAATAGAATAGAATAGAATAGAATAGAATAGAACAGAACAGAACAGAATAGAATAGAATAGAATAGAATAGAATAGAATAGAATAGAATAGAAGAATAGAATAGAATAGAACAGAATAGAATAGAATAGAACAGAATAGAATAGAATAGAATAGAATAGAAGAGAACAGAATAGAATAGAATAGAATAGAATAGAATAGAATAGAATAGAATAGAATAGAGAATAGAGAATAGAATAGAATAGAATAGAATAGAATAGAATAGAAATAGAATAGAATAGAATAGAATAGAATAGAATAGAATAGAATAGAATAGAATAGAATAGAATAGAATAGAATAGAATAGAATAGAATAGAATAGAATAGAATAGAATAGAATAGAATAGAATAGAATAGAATAGAATAGAATAGAATAGAATAGAATAGAATAGAATAGAATAGAATAGAATAGAATAGAATAGAATAGAATAGAATAGAATAGAATAGAATAGAATAGAATAGAATAGAATAGAATAGAATAGAATAGAATAGAATGTTGAAACGATCAAAGGTAGGTTTTATAAAACGTTCAGCCCTTTTTATCCTCCGATCCAAGTAATCTTTATTCTAAACGTGTAAAAAATATTGTTCTCACTTCAATAGTGCAACACGTTTCCTTCAGTATTTCAGACGCCTTTCTACGACGGAATTTGTTGCTGGGCAATGTCTGTCTCACGTCAGTATTTATTGAATAGTTGCGGCTCTTTTTTTCCCTGTCTCTGTCTCATTCGCTATGTCATCTTTCTTATCGTATCTTTCATTTTTACGATGTTAATGCTGATTGAGAGTTCTCTTCCTGTGTTTTACCATATCGCAGTTTTTGCAGTTTTCTATAATTGCTCATTTCGTTTGTTAAAAAATGGTAAATAATATAGGGCCTATATAAAGTAGAAAATGTATATAATTTACTGACAGCCAGTAAAGAAGATAATCACAAACTCCCTGCTTTACAAGTCAACGTAGGTGATTGTAATTGTGGTTTACCTGCGCAGTTCAATCAAAGATCGTTTCTCTAATAAAACATTTCAATCAAAACCGCTTCTCCTATCTTCTTTATAATTCGACCGGTGCAAATGTCCTGCGTTGCAGAATCCATTACTTAACCCCTTAACTGAGGATCCGGATATATCCGTCCATTTTACATTGAGTTACAGTTAAATACACAGTTAAGGGGTTAACAACCACTATTTAATGCCTTTATTTAGACGAGCAAACTGTCTGTCCTCCAGTGACGATGGCGAGCAGCAGATGTTATCATGGAATGCAGTCGGCAGCTGTTCAGAATCTGCATCAAAATGATAATAAGCCTCGTAGATGCAAAGTGATAAGTAGAGAGAAATGAATGGTGTCATAAACCACATTCCATAAGTTTACTGTGGTTGATTCTATAGGTGAGCAACATTACGCTGTGTCCGGAAAAAGGAAACCTTTGGTAATTGTGAAAACTACTGTCAGTCATTTATATTTTTATCCCGTACATCATTTCAAATCTAGTCTAAATAAAATTGCAAATGATCTTCATTTGAAGACATTTTGTTTGTTTGTCAACACACTCAATGAAAAATAAAATAAAATGACAGCATAACAAAAGTAGTAACCAAGTAAACCAAGGAAAACACAAATCAGCTGAAAAACTGTAATAATAATGATTATAATAATAATAATAATAATAATAATCTTTATTCGTGAACAGCATAACAAAAGTTACAACCAGTAGTACCAAAGAAAACACAAATCAGCTGAACAAAACAGACACAAACCTAATTAAACAAATAACCTAAGAACAAACTTTTGCCTCGCTAGTAATGCACTGAGCAAATAGATGTATCTTTTATCTATTTTAAAATTTTCGCTTTTCTACAATAGCATAATCCAAATCAGGACTCTGATATACTCAACATTATCTCTCACATGTAGTTATTGAATCAGTCTGTCAAGAGATTAAGATTCTTTTATTTGGACATGGTTCCATTTAGACAATAGCTCTTTACCAGGTTAACCATATCGATAGAAGCGGCAGTGTACGAAAAATGATTCTGAGATAATCTGTGATTACAGCTGACCGCAAAATTTAAACAGATTTTAGTTTGCGCTAATGACACAAATAGAACTTTAGACAGATTCAGTTATTGCGATAAGTCTAGGGTTCCATTTTCCCGGACGGCCTGATAGAGTGTATATGATTCTGAGATAACGGCTTAGGTAATTTATTTTAGTCGCCACCAACCAGACATTCAAAGCGATAGATAGGTTCTGTGAAACACACAGATCGTGTTTGAGTAAATGAATGACAAATGAGATGAAAAACAGCAAAAACGACGTCTTTAAATAATAAAAACACAACAAAGATTAATGGCGAAATTCCATTTGACGAAACCAGGAGACAACTACAAAGGTGATAGTAAAGATTCACTTTTCCAGAACTATTTCGACGTTGAAGACACGCACACACACACACACACACGCTAAGAATTCAGTCATTCTCGCCTAATTGCCGTCTTCATTTACACTTTACAGCCAATCTCTTTCGGTACCGAAAGCAACTAGAAATTATCTCTGTATCGTCAAATAATTGTTAATGCTCTAGACTTATAGTATTTGGCATCTAAAGGCATCGTGTTATCTCTCTGAATTCTGTAAACCTGGAGCCAGGCACGTCGGAACGAATTTTTAGCAAGGGGTGCAGTTTTTCTCAAGAAAAATTTTCTGACAAGGAAAATAATGGTCGTCATCTCCCATTATCCTCTCTTGAAAGCAACAAATAAAAAACATCCTGATCAGCCTGTGTGTGACCTTTCAAACAAAAGAAAGAATGAAACGAAAATCTAGAGACGTTTTTATATAGGGCATCTTTCTGTCAACCTTTTTTTTACGATACCTTAGAGTTTGTTCGTGGCGTTATATGATTTGTCTCAGTCGATTACTTAACAGCAGAGACACGCGCCTGTTAATTTCTTAATCCAATTTACGCGCCTGGCACTGCGTAAACAAACGCAGCGCTACATAAGCAGCATCGGTGATGCGTCGTTGACGTCATCGTGGAATTAGTGAGCGTAAACACGTCACCGAAGAAGAAGAAGAAAAACAAGAGCGCAGTAATAAGTATGTAAATGTATCCGCTGTGGTAATAGGATCTCCGGCGTATATATCGTCCCCTTCGAAGTCTTCGGACAGAAGGGGATCGTGTCTGCTGAGATAACTGCAATCCGTGGTCGCCGTCGCCGCCGTCGCCGTCGCCGCCGCGGCGTCCCTCGTTTGATAAACGATCCCGGCTGAAGGCGCATAATGCACGGACGGCGTCTACGACCGCGTTTGCTTCCGATTCGACTCGTGTCTGATTCGAAGAAGCCGGACAGACCTCAGCCTCGCCGGACGACTTCTATAGCACCGGTCGCTGTTGCTTTACTTTACGCCTAAGAATACGCAACCGTTGTTCTACTACTACTTCAAAAGCGCTATATAAATCCATAGAATTTTACTCGTTTACTTTCGCGTATTTTCCGATAAAAACATAACAACTTGACTTTCTGTGGAACAGTCTTGAAGCCGGTGACAATTAGATTTCAGCGATGTCCATAGGGATGGCCATGCTTACGAAACAGGATGACAACCATTCCATTCTACCGATAAGTTGAAGCAAATCTCGAAAGATTGTGTCACGAGTGAGTGAACGACGACCGCTAAACAGTTTCTAGAATGCTGTCAGATGGAAAGCAAGTAATTTGAAATCATAATTGAGCACAAAAGAAAATAAAATACAATAAAATACAATTTTTCTTAATTTACCTGACTCTCTCTCTCTCTCTGTTTGTCTGTTTGTCTGTCTCTGTCTGTCTCTCTGTCGGCCTCTCCGTCTGTCTCTCTGTCGGCCTCTCCGTCTGTCTGTCTCTGTCTCTCTTTGTGGCTCTCTCTGTCTGCCTCTGTTTGTCTCTCTGTGTGTCTCTCTGCCTCTCTCTGTTTCTCGCTGTTTTTCTGTCTGCCTATTTCTCTCTGTCTCTCTGCCTCTGTCTCTCTCTTTCTCTGGTCCACAGAAAACCTGTCCCCATGAGAAACTGACAGGTTACCACTGTCTCCCGCCGTCAATGATCGGTGCAAAGTGGTAACTTTGTGATCTGAAGGAAATGAGAAAGTCCTTAAGCTATTCTGAATAAGCGTTTTGCGGAAAAACATCTGGTCCTCTTTCAAAACAGGAAACCAATTTACCTCTAACGAGATATCGCAACACGATCGCTGCTGCTGCTGCACGGCCGAGTCGTTCGCCAGAACAGACAGCTGCTCTGTCCGTCTCTCCTCCTCCTCCTCCTCCTCCTCCTCCTCCTCCGACGTTTCAATAAGCAGTCGGCGTTACATCAACGACATCTTCCGATAGACACAAGGGACACAACGCCATGCAGTCGTCGAAACAAGCCATGTCAAAATATGCGACGACTTGGCAGCGATATCGTGGTTCATCTGTCAGTGTACAGTGTACTTTCTGTCTCGGCGGGCGTTGTAGTCACGAAATAGGATCGAATAGGCGTATACTAAAAGAAATTATCTCATATTTCACCCATACTAAAATTGTGAAATACTAACATTGGCTTCAAATAACTGAACGTATCCAATATAAGATAACATATAGCTCACTTCAGTCATCAAAACCTGTCTACCTTAGGTCACTATTAACCCCTCAGCCTCCTCGACCCACACGTTCGTCATCTCATCTAACCCTGTCACGCCCGCTAAATCAATCATCCCTGAAAATTTGCAACCGTACCTTCTGATACGCTGCACCTGAACTTTGGAACTCGATCCCTGCTTCCCTTCGCACACTTGGACACTTTCAAACAATAAAATCTGAGTCCCCATTTCCTATAATTCTTGCATTATCTCCTCAAGTCTTCAGGTCTAAGCTTAAATCTTTCCTTTTTCTAAAACCATTTCCTCCATAGCTGTAACAACCTAGCCTCACTGCCCTTCGGATGTTGACTATTGTCTTGCTGATCATGTTCCTTCCCCTTAGCTATTTTAAGAAAGGCTGAGCGTCTAAGAACAATCAGCTACTGTTGTGATGCCTCCAAAGACGCTATAGAAATCCACGAGATTTTACTTACTTACTTACTTACTTATACTATCCGATGCCAAGCTTTCGGTGTGTTTTTTCGTTTCAATTATCTGAGATCGAGTGCATAGTAGTGTTATTTCAGGTAGAATTAGGTAGAATTAACGGTAGTTCCAGGAAAATTTTCAGCAGCATATGGAGTAGTCGTTGCAGTCTACAAGCCACTAATTATACAGCCTGATCCAGTGGCGTAGCGAGGGTATCCGGCGCCTGGGGGGCAGCTGCCCCCTGACCCCCTCGCTATGCCACTGGCCTGATCCTACGGAGAGCTCTGATTCCTAAGCATCAGCTTTCTAATGCGTTTTATTAGCAAATTATGCACTGTGTGTTTCTATACAGCGTCAACACTACGGCAGTGGCGTAACGTGGGGGGGGGGGCACTTTGTTGACTGCCCCCCGGGCCCCGGGCGGGGGGGGCCCCCAAAGAGGGGTCTAAGCTAGGGTTAGGTTAGGGTTAACCCTAGGTTAGGGTTAGGCTTAACCCTAACCATAGAAGTGAACGTGCCGGCGACCTTTTTTTTTTTTTTTTTTTTTTTTTTTTTTGCGTCAGCCCAAAACTCTGGAACTTTGGGGCCCCCATGACAAAGATGCCCCCCGGGCCCCCAAAAGTCACGCTACGCCACTGCACTACGGCGCTACAAAAAATCTATGGAATTCATTTGGGTCGATTTGTTGAAACAGCGAACAGGCGAGGAGATGCAGTGAAGCCAAAAGTCAACAAAACGTGTCGATACACATCAACAAATAGAGAAATATAAAATCCAACGAATAAAGAAATATGAAGTCGAAAGAACCAAATCCCTACGTTACTTTTGAAGACGAGTAGAAAATTCTGTTCGCAATCAGAATAAAACGTCTCGAAAAAGTCAAGATTTCAAGTCGAGTACCTCAAATACAAAGCAGAAATTGGATAATTACCAATTTTCAAGGGCCTCTCCTCCCCCATGAAGAACAAAACTTGCTTTGATGTTTCAAGTGAAACTGCGATGGAAGCGATAGGTCGAGCATGCTTTCAAATGTCCAAGTGCTTTCGTTATGGAGGAGAGGGGAGGGAAGGGGAGGGGAAAGCGACACGAATTTCGAAGTCACGTGAGGAGTTCTGTGGACAAAACAACGTGGAAGAGGAAGGAGGGAAAGCGAAAACATAGAAATTAAACCGAGACTTGAAAATGACGTTCAGGAAGACATTTATTTGATCGTCAAATGTTTCGTTGTGATTTCTGAATTCGCAAACGCAAAAAAATCTCCAACATAAATCCAGGCGACAGCCAAAGAGACGACGAAGAAACTGATAAAGAAAACGGCAAGCACACTGATCAGTCAATCATTGAATGATGAGAGAGTGTGCGAACGAACGAACGGATACATGAATGGCAATTGAATGCATGAACGAATGAACGAATGAACGAATGAATGAACGAACGAACGAACGAATGAACGAACGAATGAATGAATGGAAATTGCAAGGCAACTAAATGTCAACTGGATGAATGTTTAGAATAATGAATTAATGAAAAACCGATGTTTTACTTATTTACTTAATTACTGTACTTCCGTACAGAAGGGCAAAGTTCATGCGATGCTATAACATAACTAATCCGTCGACCACGAGTAGAGGACCAGTGGTTGAATCCTTGATAATCTGGAAATACGAGGACTGATTGTGACGATCACGCTCAAAACTTATCTTCAATCTGATTCATCCGACGACGATTTTCTCTCGTCGGCAACTGCGAATAGGAAAGTTCGTTAAATTTTCGGCTTTCTCTTTCATCCGTATTAAATCCATTATAAGAGGATTCAAACTGTCTCCTGCACAGAATCACGGGCTGTTATTTGGTCTCTCTCACTCCCTCTCTCCATCTCTATCTTTCTGTCTCTATCTCTCATCCCCTTCCTCCCTCTCTCCGTCTCACTCCACCTCCCTCCATCGCTCTGTCTCTGTCCCTGAATCTGTCTCTGTCTGTCTCTGTCTGTCTCTGTCTGTCTCTGTCTGTCTCTCTGTCTTATTCCCTCCGTTCCTCTCTCCCTCTCTCCGTCTCTCTCCCTACATCTCTCCCCCTCTCCCTCTCTCTCTGCCCTTCTTTGTCTGTCTCTGTCTCTGCCTCTTTCTGTCTTCCTCCATCCGTTCCTCCTTCCTCTCTCCGTCTCTCTCTCTCTCTCTCTCTCTCTCTCTCTCTCTCTCTCTCTCTCTCTCTCTCTCTCTCTCTCTCTCTCCCCTCTCTCTATCTCCGTTTCTGTTCCTGTTTCTGTCTCTCTGTCTCTGTCTGTGTCTCTGTCTGTCCGTCTGTCTGTTTGTCTGTCTGTATCTGTCTCTCTCTGTCGGTGTTAGCATCTCTCTGTGTGTGTGTCTCTGTCTGTCTCTGTCTCTGTCTGTCTCTGTCTGTCTGTCTCTGTCTCTGTCTCTGTCTTTGTCTCTGTCTGTCTCTGTCTGTCTGTCTGTCTGTCTCTCTCTCTGTCTCTCTCTCTCTCTCTCTCTCTCTCTCTCTCTCTCTCTCTCTCTCTCTCTCTCTCTCTCTCTCTCTCTCTCTCTCTCTCTCTCTCTCTCTCTGTCGGTGTTGGCAGAAATCGTGCAACCTATTTATAGACACGCATTCTCTTGCGAGCGATTAACACATAACAGTCGCATCTCTGTGTATTCGCGTCTAAATCGAGAAAAGATTTCTCGTCTTTTTCCTTTCAATTTGCATTTTGAACGACATTAGCAAACACTCTGCGCTCTCGCTTTCTATGCACTGATAGAACTACACTCACTGCGCCCGACCCCACTCAATTTTCTATTGTGTTCTGTCCGTGCAATCGGATTGACTGCGTCTTTCCTAAATCGTCATTCATCTTCTTACTTGACAATTGTCCACTAAAAACTTAAGATATTAAAAAAGCGATCACCGAAGCTGCAGATGAAGATTTTTAGCACACTATTAAAAATTAAAATCTTGCGGAAAGTAATGTTCTAAGATTTTAAAATCACTTGCTCTTTTTATGTCGCGCCTTTTGTGGTTAAGATTTAAGAGAGGATATAATCGACAGACAAATACAACTGCGGTTAATTAGCATCAGCAAAAGAGTCCAATGACGTCCTTCTCCTTTCTTCATTCACTTATTTTCTCCTTTTCTCGTCCTGTTCGCCTCTCATCTCGATTTCCTCAGCTCATTTCTTCACTCATTTATTTCTCTTTCTTTGCGCCATCTCATTCTAACTACTTGCTCTATT
The DNA here is from genome assembly GCA_018105865.1 of Metaphire vulgaris. Taxonomy (NCBI): domain Eukaryota; kingdom Metazoa; phylum Annelida; class Clitellata; order Crassiclitellata; family Megascolecidae; genus Metaphire; species Metaphire vulgaris. The sequence continues at coordinate 3,057,310 of CM030848.1, forward strand.
TCGAACTCTATCTTTTTGATTTCCATATAATCTTTCCCTTCTCTCTTTCTATCCATATTTTTCGCTTCTTAGAAGGGTCAGAACGCTTAGCCTACACCAGTAGGCATTCGCATTGCCTTATTGCCTACATAGGCGCATAGCATTTAAAAGTCATTCCTCGTAGTTAAACCAATTTACAGTGTATGAATTGGATAGTTAGTTTTGTAAGGATAGGAAATCTTCACAGAATCTAGATCTGTGAGCGATGAAATCCAGAGTCAATCTAAATCAACCATAGGCCATATGAGTGGTAAATTCAACGGGCGGTTATCGGGTTGTCATTCCTAGCTGAAGGCAATTTTCTAATTTTATGTGAAAGTATGAAAATATAGTGAACGGCTCATAAATGATCATCTTAATTTCTGTTGACACACCTCCTATAATTAGTTTTGATAATGCGAACACATCATCTGCAACCCAGCTGAAGACTTACCTCTTTAACTGTGCCTACCACGATTGACTTTTGTAATGCACCTGCTAACATTATTCATTTGTCACAGGCGCACTATAAATACCTAGGAATGAATGAATGAATGAACCCAACCCAACCCAACCCCTCCCCAGTAATCCGCAAAATTAGTAACAATTATAGTGAATGGCGTCATATTTCTTGCTCGCCATTTAATTTTCAAGAAGAAAATCTAATTTGCGCTAAGTAAATCTTAATGGTTTCAGAAGGTACAACAAGCTCACAAATACAGAAGATTCCTTTCTATCAAAGCGCCTATAATCACGCTTAAATTAAACAGAACCAACAAAAGACGCTGAAGGAACACAAATTTTAGGCCGTTGTCCTGAACAGTTGAATGGTTTCACAGCTCTACCTTATTAAAGAAATTCGTTTTCGTCTACTGTATCTTCAAGAATTATTTAGAAATTCGACGAAATGAAACATGATGGTTAAGTGCAAGTCAACCCCCCGTCGACACGTAGTTTTAGGCCTGAGAATATTTCGAAATAAGCGCCCGTTGGATAAATCAGCTGTGTCTGCAGTGTTTAGCCAAGCCTTAACAAACTGTCATTCTAATTCTACGTCAAGGGAGTAATAGGGAGATTCAGACGATTCTAAAGAAAACATCAGACAAACATCGAAATCTACAAATGCAGACGATATTGCATCAGGACAATTATTGGTCTTGTACGTAAAATCGCAGTGGAAATTAAGACTATTTTCCCCTTATTAATCAATTGCACGTTAAGAATGTTGATTTTCTTGTACATGAATGTATAAATTGAGAATAATAATTGTTGAGTAAAACTTACCTGGGTGTATGTCCTGTGTATAAAATATGTCGAGGAAAAACTCTGATCGAGACAGAATTTCCTTCTGTTGAAGACCTTCACTGTAGTTATTTGGAAATACAGCAAACAGTCTCAAAGTCTCCGAATAATTTAACGGATTAGTACATCTGCTTAAAAGCTTCTTTATATTATATTTGCTATTTATGTAAGTTTTAAAGATCTAACGACACAAATCAAGAACAGTATTCGGGTCCAGTTGAAGCAATGTAAATTGACTTTCCTCTTAGAGGCATTTTCTCGTCGCTTTGAAACAAATCGCCTTTGATTTCCGTTACAAGTTACAACCGATACTCCGTTACTATCGTTCAGTTCAGTTTATTCTAAATTATTGCAATCGTGTGAGATTGAGACTGTTTATTAACCCGAGACGATGAAACTCTTTGTGCTGACGACGACGACGACGACGACGACGCTAACTGTGCTTAAGAAGCGGCTTCTAAGATCAACCCAAAGTGTCCGAGATGGTACGAATGCATCTCCGTTTTGTTGGCTGCAACAGTGAGAGCCGCGCATGCATACAAAGCAGACTGCAAACTCCTTTCCGTGCTCTCTCTCTCTCTCTCTCTCTCTCTCTCTCTCTCTCTCTCTCTCTCTCTCTCTCTCTCTCAGACGCTGTCTAACAGGCGCGGTGCATGCGCCCGTCGTGGGCCAACCACGCCGGTCACCCGCTCTCCCAGCTTCCTACAATGCTCAGTTGGATGCAGTGGCGGCTCTATGATTTGGCAAGTGGGGGGCCGTTGGGGTGGCAACTTCTAATCATGGGGGCCAACCATTTGTTGTTTAATGTATGTAGCATTAAATATAGGGTCCCAACTGGGGGGCACTGGGGGGCCTGGCACTCAATAGGGGGGCACGGGCCCCCCTGGCCCCCGGTGGAGCCGCCCATGGTTGGATGTACCATCCGATTCGACAAAGATACTCGTGGTACGCGGTACTTTCTTTCTGCAGGTACCAAAGGCGGACCAAGGCATGGCCAAAGTCTACAGTCGAACAAGTTCTACTCCCCTCCTCATTCTTCATTCTAGATAATTGAGTTATTAAATTCAAAAGTGAAGATGATGAGTAGCATTATATAAAATGAAATAATCGAAGCAGCTGCTAATGTTATTTGCGTTAAGTTAGGTTTCGTGTCTCCTGCCTTTCATCCTTCATTCAATCTGTTTCTTATTTCAGCCTTAGACCACGCTTCACGTAAAAGCTGAACTAAGAATCAGATAGAATAAAGGACGAACAGCAGGAGCACCGCTAAACAAGACATGGAAAAGTCACAGCATTCCAGTGAGCACAAAAGTTCGACTACTGAGATCACTGGTGTGGCCGGTCGCTACATACGGCTGCGAAAGTTGGACAATAAGGAAAGAAGACGAACAACGCATACAGGCATTTGAAATGAAAGGCCTAAGGCAGATAATGAGAGTTTCTTGGACAGCAAAGAAAACGAATGAATGGATAATGGATAGAACTCTACTGGAAACAGAAAAAGAAAGGTGAAATACTGAGGACATATTTGGCGAACAAAACAGGAATGTCTGGAGAAAGAAATAATACAAGGCACAATCCCAGGATCACGAAAAAGAGGCAGACCAAGAAAAAAGGTGGGAATGGACAGAACTCACTATAGAGCACTCACTCACTCGCTCACTCACTCAATCATTCACTCACTCAATCACTCACTCACTCAATCAATCAATCAATCAATCGCTCACACAATCACTAACTCAATCACTCACTCAATCATTCACTCATTCAATTACTCAATCACTCAATCAATCAATCTTCAGTCTTCATCAATCTTCATCTTCTTCAATCTTCAATCAATCAATCTTCAATCTTCAGTCCTCAATCAATCACTCACTCACTCGTTCACTAACTCAATCACTCGTTCACTCACTCAATCAATCACTCACTCGTTCACTCACTCACTCGTTCACTCACTCACTTAGTGAGTGAATGGAATTTATGTATGCCGTCGAGATTTCTAATAAATGGCTGTTTTATTCGTTCGCTGTTGCATTGGTTCGGTTGACAGCAGCTATCGATACTGGTCTCAGGCTGCAGCGAACGACTTAGAAACGACTTATACTTCTTTTTTAAAATCATAAAGCGCCGTAGTACCCCAGATGCGATCCCTCGCAATTTAATATAGCATCTGCTATACTATACTGCTTATCTTTGCAGCTGGTCTCCATATCTGGAGGTCGTTCTGCTATATCCACCATAGCGATGATGTCCTAACAAATCATCCGGTCAACGCTTCCAGAAGAAACGTCTCTCTGTAGTTAACGCGTTCTCGTGCATTTCTCACCTTCGCATTAGAGTAAATTTGGATGAAAAAAATTGAGTACAACCTCTATGCCCTCCCTATGGTAATCTCTCTAAAATGGGGCTCTAGCTTATAGGCCTAATAGAAGTTTTCTCCTCGGCAGGGACGTAGCCAGGCATGGGCAGGAGTTTAGGTTTGGGGGCTGAAGCCCGCGATTCACTCCCCTTTCTTCCTTTTGAGCTCGTCCTTTGGCTAGAAACACTATGGCGGGAACCCATTCACGGCTCCAATGAACGGGGCTCTGCATTTGTGTGGGCGTTGTGTCTTTTTTCTCCGCCGAAATTCCAATCACTTAATTTGGCTTGAATTCATTTGGGGGCTAGCTTCATGCTTGGGGGGCTTGAGCCCTCCCAAGCCCATTCCTAGCTACGTCCCTGCGCCTCAGGGTCACCTTCGCCTATACGCCAGTTTTCATTTTACTTTCGTTTCACAAAAGAATAGACCCCAAGTCCAAAAAGTGTTTCTCCGATTATGACTTCCAATTTGTTTTCTGTGCTTCTCCATTCCCTCGCCGAGTATCAAAATAGAGCGCTATACAAATCTTACATTATCACTGTCACTTATAAAATTTAATGCCGTCTTTGTGTCCAATTATTGAATCTGTCGCAATATCAAAACGACAAATACAAAGGCAGCTAAGATTAGACTTTAGACTTATCTAAACCTAGAAATCTCATTTCCTAATTCTGTTCATTGGTCGGTCTTCTTTCTGTGAAATTCATTTATCAAAATTAGTCCATTTTCCCTTAACAGTGAAAAATATTCAAACCAAGATTAAATATATCATATATATATATATATATATATATATATATATATATATATATATATATATATATATATTGCATATAAGGAATTCGAATTAGCCCAATAATAGACAAATAGATCGGACTACTTGGCGTTGTGCGACCGGTTCCCATAAGAGCTTAACGAAAGTTAAGCAATATCGAGCACGGCTCGTACTTGGATGGGTCACCATCTCGGTGTCTAGTCGTGGTGCAGGCGGCCAACCAAGCCGTTCATCGCTTAGGCGTCGATAAATAATGGTAGCAGCGCTAAGCAGCGAATGTAAAACGCGGGTCTAGAGAAAGCAATGGCAAACTACTCTAGATTAATGGCGTAAGCCACCTGCGTCGCTGCTTACCCAGTACAAAGAGTTCAGCGCCGGACCCTACTCGCTCGCTCGAGTAGGCTACGGGACTATCTTTAACTTTACTAACAGACAAATGTTGAACGCGGCTCGTCCTTTGGCTAGAAACACTATGGCGGGAACCCATTCACGGCGCCAATGAACGGGGTTCTGCATTTGTGTGGGCGTTGTGTCTTTTTTCTCCGCCGAAATTCCAGCCTCTTTGTCCGACCGTTATGTGACTGTTGCGGCGTCTGTGCTAAATCACGGTCTCTTCCGACGTTCTCTCTAAGCACCTAATAGACATTGCTTAACCGCGCTCCGGTCATCCGATGCTGGAAATCTAGAGTCCGGATGTCTTTTCTTCTGAGTCTGTCAGTTAAAAAACGGTATTAACTTGTAAATCGATTAAAACATCGCCAAAGATGGAGTCAATTGATCGACATAAAACCCACACCCGTGAACGTTAATGGCGTTAAATGGGCGAGACCTTGATGAAATAAAAACACGGTTTAGGTTTCACGTCTATTAAGTAACAAGTTAAGTGAATATCATCAAACGTATATGGCTGGACGTACCTAAGGCTCCGCCCGCCTAACGAGTTACGACCTGTCCTCTCTTATGTTGTCTAGCCATCTTTTCCTCTGACATCCTCTTGATCTTTCTCCTGTGACTCTTCCAATCGGGACTTTGTATGGTATTCTCTTATCGCCCATTCTGTTGACATGTCCAAAGAATCTCAGCCTTCTTTTTGAATTATGTTTGGTTACTGTTCGTTCTGCTTCTAACTGTTTCTGATGTTTTCATTTCTTTGGGATTCTCTCTTGGATAGCCTATGCCTCCTATTCTTCGAAGGCAATCCATTTCAAATACATTTCCGACTCAGCTGTGAGCGTTCACGTCTCCGAGTAGTAGTTGGGGCGGAAGATGGCAGAGTAGGTTACGTGCTGGAGCGTCAGGCTGATGGAGCGGGTTCAAGCCCCGTTAGTGCCCCTAGTGGCTTTCACACAGGCAGTAATGCCTCATCAGCCACTTTAAATCATGCTAAGTAAGTAGTGGAACTATTCAAATTTAGATTCGTTGAATTTTACTTTAATTTGTAAATTTTCGCTACTGCGCTGGAGAAATTTGTAATTTTAATCACTGATATATTAGCTTTTTAAATTTTGGATTAGGCCTATATCGGTGTGCTCTTATTTATTTTTGCCTGTGTAATAATATTACATTTAAAAATTTAATCTGTTATCGCTCACTCCATTACCGTTTCGAACAGTAATTTAATAGGCCGTTGTTCTTTCTAGATTAATTAATTTATTCCATGTTAACTGGCACTATTCGTCTCCTGCTGAAGTCGTGAGCTGCTGCATTAGCCGAAGTAGGCCTACAACTGGGCTTTCTTTAGTCTCTGCATCTTTTCAAAGTCTGCCTCGCGGTTCTTGTCGGTTAATTAGCCGCAAATAGTTTATTCACCGCCTATAGGTTTAGGTTTGAGGTTTGGGTTATAGGACGTAAGGTTTAGGGTTTGGGTTTGGGTTAGGGTTAAGTTGGCAATGAGATAACCGACATTCTGACAAGTACCTGCGTCGCTGCTTCCCCACTCCCACTCTTGACTGATCTCTGGAATTGACTTTGCCCGGCTGACGTTAGCTCTATCCAGTCGTTCTTTGCTTAATCCTACACTGCTATTCACTTCACAGTCTTACAATAATTCGAACACTTCAAGAACACTAGAAAACAAGGAGAAAGTGAGATTGAGAAAGAGAAAAAATAATAATAATAAATAAGTATGCACTTCTATAGCACCATTTATAATACACAAGGGTATCAATTGATGGTACTTTAAATCCATCCGCAAAAGACCAGGTCATTCCAGAAATCAGTCAGAGTTAAAGAGTAAAACCGTCTATGGCGGTAAAGCTAATTTGAAGAGGTGTGTTTTAAGCCTAGATCTGAAAATATTCAATTTATTGTAAGATCTGACAACCATAGGGAGAGAGTTCCAGATTTTTGGCCCAGAAATAGAAAAGGCTCTCTTACCAATTTTAGTGTTTGTTCTAGGTACTATTTAACAATGAATCAGCAAATCTTGTTGAACGATAATGTTTCGGATCGTTTAACATAGATTTTAAATATTGAGGTTGGCCAGACTGCAGTATTATAAAAAACAGGAGACCAATTTTAAATACAGTTCTCTGTTTTACCGGAGATACAGACAGAGACAGACAGAGACACAGAAAGAGACAGAGACAGACACAGAGAGAGAAAGAGACACATGTACAGAGAGAGAGACAGGCAGAGAGAGACAGGCAGAGAGACAGGCTGAGAGACACACACAGGCAGAGACAGAGGGATATACGAAAAAAGAGAGACAGAGTCAGAGAGACAGAAATAGATGCAAAGAGAGACAGAGACAGAGAGATAGAGAGACAAAGTGTGTGAGAGAGTTCTCATGACGTATCTGTCCATTAGCAGTTAAAGCAAGCAGATGCTTATGATAATCGCCAACAGACGTTTAAGACTGTTCATGTTTTCCAGAAGAGTCGTCTTATACAGAGACTTATCGTGCTCGAGAAATAAAACATAAAAAACAGAACGCTATCAACGCGCGCCTCAGAATAGCCGTGTTGATAGGAGACTGATCGCTGTGCTGACGAGAGCAGAAATAATCCTCTATGCCATCTCAATATTTTCTTAATCATTTTCCCCGTTTATCACTTAAAAATCGTTCACCTAATTGCTCGCTCCAGGTCGTAGCGACTTTCGCTCGTAAAAGTTTTTTTTAGATGACAAAGCGTGTATAGTAGAGTCAAGGGCAACGCGAAATGATATTTATGCGGCCGGGGCACAAGCTGTGATTACAAGTGAAAGATGCTTTTCATCGGCGTCGGCACAGATTGCCTTCTGCACTAAACAATCGCATTAGAATCGGTTTGGTTTCAATTAATATCTGGGCCATAACATCAGCTGAAAACACGTGAAGGGTCACCAATTTAGGCCTACTTTTGAATTTGACTTACAACTCGACAGCAAGCCAGTAAGATGGTAATGAAAATAAAATCAACAAGAAAAAACATTCAATGTCTTGGAATTGTTTCCAGAGGTTAATCTATGGAAGCCAGATGCGGACAATTCGAACCGACGTGTAAAGACGTTCTTTCAAGTGTTTGCGCATAGTAAAAAGTATTTGAATATACAATAAATACATTGTTTTAAAAGAGAAAAAAAAGTTGGAATAGACGACTATTTTCAAAACTTTTATATCCTTATTGAGAAATGCCCTCATTCGGCTTGAGAACTAGTCTCGTCGTTTTTTAGTAAAAATGTGTGAATTTGTTCAATTTTGTAAAGTTATGGTCAGGGTTGGGTTAATAGGGTTGAAAATTAATATTCAACCGTGCTATGTGTACAGAATCACTGACATCCACACTCACTATTTGCTGTCGTCGTAAATTGCATTCATAATCGAAGTACTCGAGCAATAAAGAAGCGGGCACAAATAATACTATACCGACAGTAAATAATAAATCCTAGTTGGCATTAAACGAAGTAAATAAACAAGTAAAATTTCGTGAATTTATATAGCGCTTTGGAAGCAGGTACCGTAGTAGCTGCTTATTCGTAGGCGCTTGATCTAAACCGTTAAGATAGCTATAGCCGAAGCTTAGTGGCCAGTTCCAGAGATCAGTCAGAAGTGGGACTGGGGCCCTGGGGAAGCAGCAAGGCAGACTCTGAGAAAAAAGAAACAGAAAGAGGCGCGATTTAACTTTAGGACCTGCACGCCCTTAATGTTTGCGACACGACTAGGATTTTAAACAGCTATTTGATTTGGGCAGGTATACGTTGCTATAACGCACTATGCGATGGCACTTGTATTGGCATTTTGCCAATCATTTTAATGGCAGCCAGAAAAAGAAAGATTTATCAACATGATACACTGCTGTATAGGGCTGTCGATCTTTTTAGAATGCTACCCGGGTATGCGTCCTATTTTTTCACGAGTACCCGGCAGTGTTCCCTCTAATTTTGTTGAGTGTGCGCGGAAAAGCATGGTGCCTGGGAGGCACCTTTTCACGCCTGAGCCCCTGATCTTTTTTTCACGTATGTCACCCCAGAGAACAACGAAATCAGTGTTATTTTAAACTCAAAATTACTGCGCGGCGGTTGGAAATTGCTGCGTGGCGTTTTCTTGTCATGTGCGCGGCCGCGCAGCTTAGAGAGAACACTGGACTATCCGGGTACGCGATTTAGCATAATCTCCGCTGTGGCTTCTATTACCCAGGCACTACACCCAACTAAATAACCACACTCCAACTCCAGACCCTGCAAACTAATGATAGGCCACCTCCAAATTCCCCCTCAGGTCCATGAAACTACTGATCCTATCAGGAACCGGAAGGTGAGTGATACACAATGGTGTCATACGCCTCTTACGGACGCTGCAGCCTGCAACTAATGAGTATATCCTTAGTTGCAGCTAACGGAGGGGAGTATGACATAACGGTTATGTTTCCAAGGATACCCGTATCCAATCTTACTGCCCGGGTAATAGGAAGCCGACGCGAACCCGAGATCCCGGGTACTCGCTGACACCCGCTACAGCTGTGTCGGGTTCTGCTGTCGACGACGACGACGGCACAGATTATTAAGCACTTGATCGGATGTATCAGATGCTGTCAGGTGAAACAGGTAGACTATGCACCTGATAGAATTCACCTACAGGTATGCTGTGCGATGACCGCCGCTGCAGGTGATGCAATGATCTGTCTGTTGATATGGAAGCGGTCTACTTCCTGTTTCCATATCCACTTGAACGACGTGGAGTTTCGGAAACCGGTTTGAACATTCGGTCATTCATTCGATCATTCATTCGGTCATTCATTCGGTCATTCATTCGGCAAGAGACGAATCCAAAAACAACGCAGTTAATCAATTGGTTCGCAGAACGTTGGACCACTTAATTCTCAAGCCTCATGTGCGCAAATGGAATGAAATATTATGACAAGGAAACGTTTTGCATAAAGTAGTTCATCCAAGCTTTCTCAACTGGAGTGGTTCTAAATTCTTCCATTCGTCGTTCCAGATCCGGCGTCTCAGTCGATTTGCTTCGAAGCACGCTACAACCTATATACTGCATAATCTTCACGCTGCTTTTCCTTTGTCCGTAAATTTACAGGGATTTTTTGACAACAGGGTTACCAATACCTCCCTGCAAATAATTGCAGAAGTTCTGTTAAATGGATTACATTTTCTCTGTAAAAGATAACATGTTGCAGTAGCTGTAAAATATTCTACATGAGTTGCATGCCTCGCTGGCACAATCAATCGTGCGCCCATTCATATAATCTGACTAAGTCGTTAACCGAAATATGTGGAAATCTCTCATAATATACATCGTGTGCCTTTAAACGAATTCAAACGTTTTGCGATGTGTCGTTCTGTTACTCTGTGTTATTTGAAACACAATCTTCCAATATTTTTCGGAAGAATTATTGCAAACAATCGCTTAGTTCAATTATTATTATTATTATTATTATTATTATTATTATTATTATTATTATTATTATTATTATTATTATTATTATTATTATTATTATTATTTCATAGTTAATGCGCGTTAAGACATTCACTAAGTGAAGAATATTAAGTGCCGCACAGTATAGCTAAGGGTTAGATTTGAACCCGCTACCCTCAGGTTGCGTGCCAATGATCCTACCGCTACTGGAACGCGCCCGGCGATGAAAGAAAGTGCCGTTTAACAGTCTTTTTGCTGAAGTTCATTTCAAGAATAGCGTTCGCGACACACTCCCATTGTCTACACACATATTACAGACCGTAAGCTGAGCTGAAAATCAACTGATTGTCTATATGTAGGGCCTAATTATGCATGGACATAAATGTTTGCCTGAACACTCAGCATCGATCCAGATTTGTAATTAACGGACCAAGGCTGTTGGTTCCAATGCCATTATTCAACTGCTTCTAAAATTTAAACGGATATACAGTTCGCTAAAAGCGCTCTTCTGCAGTAAAACTTTGGGAGCTGTGCGCCCTCTGACCTCCTCTGTGACCGTAGAGCCTGAGGCGCTCCTGAAAAAGGTCATCGCCAGTTTAAATGAGGGTCACGTCCCTCACCTGGTGTAATTTAATTGACCCGCCAAAAACTGAGGCACAGCTGAAATCTGGGGGACTACAGACCCCCTGCTCCAACGTAGAACCGCCCCTGTTCTTCTAACAATTGCTTGGTTCTATTTTAAGCGTTTTTACTCTGAATTCCTTTCAATGTACGGTCTGCGATCTCTTGGTCGCTTTGATCTTCTGCCTCTGATGTTTTATTCCAGAAAGCGATCCATCGATATTGCCGACGTCAAGTCAGCCAACGGCGTTTGAAGTCTCTTCCGAACCAAAACGTCTTGCATTAATGTACGAAGCCGGACTGACGAACGCACGGAATGGATCGGTTTATTTATTTATTTCCGGCTTCTTGTTATTAAACACAGAAGTGTTTCAAAATATATCCGCCGATTTCCAATTGCAATCGATACGCAAGCGCCGGAAAACGAATGACGTCTTTGGTTACAGTAGTATCCACCCTGGTATCTATTTACAAATTTCCTCCCACAAAATTACGATTTCGGCAGCAGTTGCAATGGTGCATTCATGATTTTGACGTTGAAAAGAAGTGAAAAATAGTGGCTCACGAAGGGAGGGTAATACTACGAGTTCATAGCAGAACTCCGGCTGCGAATGCGTTTATTTTGATTTCTCGATGTATCCGTATGGGCGATTGTGAATTCCTGGAGATAGTGTCATGCAGCAATGGGCACATCAGAGCAATAGGGGGCACTTGCCATCTTTGGAAAATGCAAATACCAATATTTCACATTGAAATTTGGAAACCTTGCTAAAATATTAACCCTGACCGTTGTGTTAAAATGCGTTTTGCCCCTCCTGAAAACATTTGCGTGGCGTAACCGAGACCATTGTGTTTTGCGCCTCCTTGAAAAATTGTTGTGGGCGCCCATGCATGCTGCATTTTTTAAAACTTCTGCACAGCATAAGCAACATATGCACTTAGAGAGTGTTTTGCTGTCGGTAAAGATTTCAAATAACCAGTAGACAGGTTTGAATTATGTCTCCTGACCCATCTTAGAAGTGTTCAAGACAGTCACCTGTCCCACTCTTCTATCTATCCTATTGATTGCGTTCAATTTTGTCGGCGGTCTCAGATTGTCAATTTTATCCGTCAAACATTTCCGTACCATGGCTAGGGATACAAATGACAAATGACGAAGAATCCGGATATTATTGACATTGTTCAGCAAAAATGACCAAAGATTCGATTCAAGACCTCCTGACGTCAACGATAAATTTCGAACTGACTCTGCGAAGCACAAGTCTCAATTGTGCACAATTTCACTTGGAAAAAGCAATATCTTCGAGCCACGATGATGTGGCTATAGACCGGCGGAGTGCACGAGAAAATATTGTCGCAACAAACTATGGCTTAGTATTCTATTGACCGAAGTATAACTGCAACATAAACCGTTCAGTGCATGCGTGAGCAGCAATATCTAATACGATTTGCCTGAAAATGCCGGAGTCATCCGAGAAAGCGATTGGACACTGGATAACACAATCTGCAACTGCTTTATTCGTGATCAGCACAATTGGAGAAGAGATTCTGTGATATTTTGGCAGAAATCATACCTGTCCACATTTTCTCAGAAATTTAACAGCCCGCTAAGTACATTATGCGAAATTCTACTGTAAATCGAACATTTACAGTATACTCTATACGATGTCTTACTTTGTTTTCCATCGTCTGGTCTGTAAGTTCTACAGATATATCTAGGCAACACGATGTCCAGGACTTTCCTGTAACTTCGCATGTTATTTTGCGAATACTCTTCGTAGCGAGTTTTTTCTCTTATCTCGCAATCCATCAGATGCTTTGCGTAATGCGCCGGATAATCTCTTTCCAAGAAACGAATGCTGATATTGCGTAATATGTATACCACAGGCAGTATAGAAAGATAATTAATACTGGAGAGTCAACATGGCGTCGATATTTCACGTCCCATGCGTTCAGGCGAAGGCGTGGTTACGACGCGGTGAATAGGACTCCAAACTATTCGAATGATTTACGAACTCATTTTAACCTGATCTTTACTTTCAATCGGAGTAACGAAGTCACCAGCCGAGACCACACACATCGTCTACTATCAATGGACTCAATTTCGGGAGGAAATCATTCATCGAAATTGCGTAGGAACCCCCGCGGAGAGAAAGTGGCGAGCCCATTGGCTAAGGCCGAATTAACTAAGACAGATCACACTAATTAGAAGTGGAACTCGTGAGGTCCTATGCGGAACACATGCGTTTTCCTCTTGTGCATTCTGCATATTTGATGCGTGATATTGGACGAAACTCGTGTCTGATTGTAAATCCGTGGTCATTTCTAATGCGTGGCTGAATGAGTAAATCCTTCTTGTCACGTATCATGTCTGACATTCCTTCTAGTTCTTCTATTTAGGGTACGGTGAAGGATTTTGGTCGGAAGAATTTCGCATTTCGCAACGTTGAAATGGACTTCACCCAGAGCAATGCTTTTTAGCACTCACCATTTGATTCAACTACTTTACTAGAGTTCCTTCGAAGGAGTCTCAATAAAATATACATTTCGAAACCATCAATCATGTACGTTGTTGACATCATCTAAAGCGCTATATAAGAGTTTCCATAGCGCCTATAGTAGGACCATTGTGTTTACGTGTGATTTGATTGGCTGAGAAACGAATGAATCAGAAATTGATGGATCACCTTAGACGTCGATCGATTTGTTGATAGAGCCGTCTTCTTGTTTCGCGGTTATTTGCGTACGAAATGGGCGCCAGGACAGTGTTCGAGTGGTCTGAGACATGATCCGTCAACACAGCACATGACACTGCGAGCAGACAGTTGAAAGAACTTCGGTACTGTTCCGTAAATATAGATTGCCCATTGCGCATATATCCTGCGTATATTCTATTAAAAGCATCCGCACCTGAATTAGAGACTGGGCTCCAGATATTCGACCAGCGGCTGATGCATATTTGATAAATGAACTAGCTTTTTGCTGCTCTCTCTCTCTCTCTCTCCGTCCGTATGATGTACGATGGCTGCTGCTGCTGTTGCTGGTGATGATAAATGATTGCTACGTTTATTACTACTATTAGTACTGCTACTATTGCTATTGCGAATTGCAGACGCATGCAATGTTCGATTAGCCCCAATGGTCAATAACGTTTTATAAGCGTCTGACATTCCATTGGAAGTATGGATCAATTTCAGCTCCCGCCGGCCACGCGCTTCTGATGATGATGATATATATATATATATATATATATATATATATATATATATATATATATATATATATATATATGTAGCCTAATAACTATACAAGACCAATCTAGGATCCTTATGATCGTTCCTGTGAGAATACCACTACCAGCGATTCTAAAGGTATTAATAGGAATCGTGTTATATATATATATATATATATATATATATATATATATATATATATATATATACACGGTGATCACGAAAATCGGGACCCCCTAGATTAATGAGCATAACTTAACTACCTCTCGACCAATCATGCTGAAATTTTAATTATATTAGGCCTAGGAGGCAGTCTCGATCCTCAAAAAATATTTCGCCTCTACGCTGCAGCTGGTACAAGAAAGAAGGACATCACTGGCGCTTGTCTTCTGCGTGCTCGTCCGACTTTCACTAAGTCCTTAATTGTATCAGTTGGTGTTTCAGCACTCGGTCGTACAGCTATTCACTTCTTCGAGCCGGGGGTGAAAGTTAACGGACAGTATTACAGAGACGTTCTACTGATGCAGGGACTGCTGCCGGACACCCGAACTTTCTCAGATTATTACACATTCCAACAGGACGGCGCACCGGCACACAGAGCTCGAGAGACAGTTGAACTGTTAGGTAACGAAACGCCGGACTTCATTCCGCCTACTCTCTGGCCACCCAACAGCCCGGATTTGAATCCGGTGGATTATAACATTTGGAGTGTTATGCAGGAACGCGTTCACCGAACGAAAGTCCGTGATATTGAGGACCTGTGACAACGCATCATGCAAGTGTGGGACGAGATTGATCAAGGCATCATTGATGCGTCATTCAAGCAATTGCGTAGGCGTCTTCGTGCGTGTAGTTCAGCAAATGGCGGACCGTTTGAACGCAAACTATGAGTGGAATATCATTAGAACTATCTAAAGTACACGTACTACAACTTTGTTGAATATTAGTTGACTTTTCGTTGAGTTATATTCATTAATCTAGGGGGTCCCGATTTTCGTGATCACCGTGTATATATATATAATTCTCTATGTAAGGTAAGTTTGTCAGTCACGATACACGGCAGATGTTGGAAGACGACGTTGCCATTGACAACCAAATTGTTTAATTAATCGACTGAGCGTTTGACGAAGCGTCTTCAATGCGGTTTAGCGAATCGTTCTGATTGAATGCACGTTGTACGGCACCACTAGGGGCGCGTTACACCGTGTGGCGCTGTAGGCCCTACAGGGGACGCAGTCCCCCATGTCGAGCCATAGCCTGTAGACCCTACTGGAAGGGGCGCAGCCTCCCGTCGTAAACAAAGCACCAACCGACGTGAGGGTCGTATAGGCCCTACTGGGGCGCAGACTCCCGTTGGAGACCAAGCCCTAAAGAAAGGCCGTAGGCCCCACTGAGGGGCGCAGCCCCACGTGTGTGGCGGACTGTGGCCGCAGGTCCTGCTGGGGCGCAGCCATCATGTGAGGCCGCACAGCCTCCCGTAGGGCGCAGCCCCACATGTGGGACCGCAGGTCCTACTGGGGGCGCAGCCCCTTGTGAGGCCGAAGGCCTTACTGGGGGCGCAGCCTCCCGTGGAAGACCTAGCCCCAGCCCCAGCCCCCGTGGAGGCTTTATCCTACACTGGAGGCACAGCCCCTCGGGGAGAAAATTCCCAGCCCTCCGTGGGAGACAAAGCCCCTTTGGGTCCGAAAGCGCAAAAGGAGCCGTATGCTTAAAAGAGACCGTAGGTAACACTGGAGGGCGCATCACCCATGCGAGACCAAATCCAAATGGAATCGTAGGCCGTTATGGTGTGCAGTCCCCGTGGTAAGGAGGGGGCAAGACCACCTAGTGAGCACATAGGAAAAATTTTAAATGATAACCTACGCATTCACATTACATTTTCAGATTTTAAAAATTGTTACATATAATAATACGAACATTAGCAAATAATCTGGGAAGGAGATAGCCACTCCGCCGTCATTTTTGACGGGTTAACAGCTAGTAATTATATAATTAGACTTAATGTAAAGTCCTGTGGCAGTTACTGAATTAAGCATTTATGACATTGTATAGGTCTACTGAAAAGTTTTGTTATTCGTAGATGCAGAGACAATAAGACAAGGAGTGGAAATACAAGCGGAAACCTATACTAGAGAACAAGAGAGCAAAGAATGAGATTACACAGCAAGACTGTGTCAATGTGAATCAATGGCCGAGTGAAACATATTGATTCTCACATATGGCAGATCCTACTGAGCCACTCTGACTTTGTTGCTATTATTATTATTATTATTATTATTATTATTATTATTATTATTATTATTATTATTATTATTATTTTCTATTATTACTATCATTATTTTCTATTATTACTATTATTATTATTATTATTATATTGATAATAGTATTCGTGTTATGACCACAGCGTAATAGACTGCCAATTAATTCACTTACTGTAAATACGCAAAAGATTCTGCCATCGCTGCTCGTTGTCAATTTAACCTGACAAATACCGTTTGAATACGTAATTAGTAATTACCGATAGGCGCTACGCTTAACAAGATATAACCACATTTACTTAACAGCATTACTATTTAGCATTTCACTAAATTACATGAAATATAAAATATCACATCGCCGTCTTGAAGGTAGAAAATGGCGACATGAGATCGTTTTAGTATCGTTGATAGCAGAAGATGAAAATGGTTCATTTTGAACTGAAATTGTAAGCATAAAGAAAGAAAGTAAATCACCGGCTTTTTAATTCTGTTTGATAGAAACCTAGAGATGACACATTTAGGCTACTCGCCGTTGTTCGTAATATGAGAGTGCATAGAAATAATACTGATAGAAACATAAAGTAAGCGTAATTTCTGGGCATTTGTGAACATCAGATGGCACGGCGCAATTAGGCCGCAGCATTTATCAAGCTACTAGCGTAAAGGTGGCCAGAACCTTATATGTTGTTACTATTTGACACAACCGCCAGGTAGTAGTTGGTGGTGGTGGTGGTAGTAGTAGTAGTTGTAGCGTCTAATTATTGCGTGACAGTCTGATAGTCTGACCCGTGTAGCAGACTGGTCGACGCGTACCTGTGGTCGGCGTAATTGCTTGGTCTCAGCTGAAAACAAAGCAACGCTGGCTTTTCCTAAACGAAATAATGAAGCAGCAAACATTATGGGAAATTTCGACCGTCATCGTGTTACGAAGATTCACACCTGCCTGCACGCAAGATACTAAAAGAAAATGGCGTCGCTACACCAAAATGCAGATTGGTTCGCAAACGATCGGTAGGCGGCGGACATGCGCGGAATCTCAAGATTCCTGGTGAATAGTTTCAGTCGTTGGGCGCCATTAACACACATTAGACGAGTGCAAACTAATGTATCTGAAACGCTCTAAGATAATTTCTAAGCGCCATTCTCAGTGCACGTCGCTGCCTCAACGACAGGTCGGCGAAATGTAGTCAAATTCCCGGAAACTCGAATCGTAAAAACTGTCCCTCTGAGTGTCTACCGACCGCTAGGGGGCGGAGAACCCCCGGGGGCCGACCATACAAAATCAATCAATCAATCGCAATTATGATGGCAACAACGCTTCAAAGAGTTTATTTAAAAGCAACAGCTAATTCTGTCTCGAAGATTTCGAAGGATTCCTCCACAACAGCCAACGTGATGCAGATGATTTAATCTTGGCGTTAAATGGGTTACATTTAGGTCTACTCTAGTCTCTACAAGTGTAATCTATAGAAGCATCTAATATTCCTTATTTTCAGACCAATTTATATTATTTAAAACTTTTGACTCGACCAACTCTTACGCTAATCCTTGTGGGTCTTAAGTTAAGATTTTCTAACTACGTTAGGCGAGAGAGACAAAATACTAAAGATTATCCTAACCTAAATCTTTTTACTTGTTTATAGAGCCTTGAGAGATTTATCAATCCTCGACAGACAGGTTGACTCTGACCAAAGCGTACGCTGCAAGCAACTGAGCCACCGACGCCACTCTTCCGGAAGTACTATAAATATTATTAAGTATGTTCGGATAAAAATTTTATAAGCAAAAAAAGGTCGTCACCCGAATTTAGGGGCGCAAATTTGAAATCTTACCCCGGCGCCGAATACTCAAGCTACGGCTCTGTGCAAAGCCATCGCCTAAGAAGAAGTTCGACAGTCGAAAACCGAACAGAGCGTTGAGTGAATATGCTTGTTGCTTATATCAATAACTATACTTTTGACAATGTAATAATTCTCAATATCTCTATCTGTGATTTTATGTTCTGCTCCAAGTTAACCCGTGTAGCAGGCTGGGTGGGAGACATATTGAGTGGGAGAGAGAGAGAGAGAGAGAGAGAAAGTAAACGAACCACTCCTAGTCGGTGTCCGGCTGTGACCGCGTACAGGGCGATTACTGATGCTACACTACAGTACAGCCTTGAATTTTTAATGTCATATGATATCAATATAAAATGCTGCAAAGTAGTCACAATTTGAAAGTTTTGCTAAAAGAAATCTACATTTAATTTAACGTCTGCTTAGTGTGTATTCAACGATCATGTAACCTACTGCAAGATTAATCTACTTAAAATACATTAATCAAAAACCATTGGTACCATGCATTGTCATTCAAGCATCACTACTACAGAATAATTCACGAAGAACTTGAACAATTTTAAAGTACAAGATTTCCATATGCAGATACATACTTGACTGACAATACTTAAAATGACATTTACGTTATGTTTTTGTTTACCATGCAACTCACGAATTTCGAATAATCTCCGCGTTGAGATCTCCCCGTTGATCTGCGCATATAGCCTACTTGTAAAGACTAATGCAGGTCACGTCTGAGTCGAGAGTCTTAGCATGTAACACACTCCTAAGGCCTTAATTTACAATCTTGCAGTACTTTGTCAATATATCGACCACGAACCACTCGTTTATGGATTTCGCCCTCCTCACATTTACATTCGGAATGTACTTCTGTCGTCTTCTGAACATCACAGACTTTACATGTGGACTGCTTCTGATGAAATTACGTAGTTCGCACAATCGCTGGAGGGAATCCGTGATTATCCGAGTACATTACAGTTTCGTTCGTAAGAGGGTCTCTGGAAGAGACGTGATTGGTAAATAGTTATATTACATATCTGATATGTGTAGCGAAATTTTGGGCGGAATTTAGCATTTGTTAGCGTTTTGAGTTATTTCGAACCAAGATTCTGAAATTCCCCTCCCGGCTTCTCTGCGAACAACTGACTGTTTATGTTTACAGCTCCCTTAGATCCAGAGCAAACCTTCTGTTTTTGACTGCAATCTCCGTAAATCGGAACCGGTCAACATAGAACTTTGCAATTGCAACTGATATTCTACAACCTGCACTATATACTGCATCATAATTCAGCAATCAATAATAGACTGTTATTGTCAGTTATTCATTCGCTGTGTAGTGTATTTTACAAAATTTAATTTCTTGCATGGGTGTAAAAACGTTAGAAAAGTAATAAAAACGTAAAAAACGTTAAAGAAACGTTTAAAGCAGGTTAGAAAACTTTGAATAAAAAACGCTACCGACGTTTATCTCAGCGAGATTAGGGAATGTTCCTTATCCACCCCACGGAGAATAAACAATCAAGTCACACTATGCTAAACGACTGCGAAATGAAATAAACAGCAATAATACTGGCACAAATTGCTTACTCTATGTTGTAAGTAAGTAAAGCTGCATGACCTGCTAATAAGCAACCGACTATACTCCGTAGCTAAACAGCAGAAAGCTTAATTAATTAGATCGTTTTAGCTGATTTAAGAAAATCTGTGTTTTTCTTTTGCCAACATTTTTATAATAAAATATCGTAGGCAACAACAAAAAACGTCTAAAAACGTAAAAACGTGAGGACAATAAAAAACTAAAAAACCTTTATTACATCTATGCTTTCTTGTGCACGTGGCCACGGAACCGTCTGAAGTCAGCAATATGGCCCGCGGGTGAAAATCTTTGGAGACCCTGCATTAAATAATTACATAGTGGCGCTTTAAATGTGTTTTTTCAAAGTCAATTTTAACGTGTACGCTGACGCTGAATGTTTAACACACAGATTTAGCACCAACTGGAGTTTAGTACAACGTATTGAATTTAACAAGTAGGCCTAATTCAAATTTATCTTGCGATGAAATTAATATTTAATTTCATAGAAATTAAGTGAAATCTTTTTTAGCGTTAAAGTATTTGTATTAGGCCACAAATCAGGAGTTCGACGCAATTACGCTCTGTAGGCTATACGCCACTTCTTTGTAGTCTAGAGTAATAGTCGTAAATATTAATTCTACGTCAACATAACAGCTAACTCCGCTGCAGCCGGTGGTTAACTCGGACGAGAAAGGAGGAGCCAGATGCCCATCGTCTTTTGACGGACGAGTCTTTAAATAGACACAGCGACTACTACTACTACTACTACTACTGCTACTACTACTACTACTACTACTACTACTACTACTACTACTACTACTACTACTACAGCAGCAGCAGAACAGCGTACTAAATAACAATGATGAATTCTAATTATAATTTGTAAGCATCTCATTTTTATTACCAGACAAGTGTGACATGATGCTCTTCGTTGGTTGCATTCGCTAGAGGGAGAGGATCTTAGTAGTTAACCAGCATGGACTGCAAATATTTAGTTCTAACTCGCAAATATCAGGCCAACAGCTCGATCACTCAAAATTCAAAATGAAGCCTACGTTGCTACTAGACAGTTGATTTGGATTTGCGACCCTGGAAATCTTAAAGTTTGTGGTTCAATTAGATAGTGTTCACACTCCACAAGGTATAAACGGGCATACACACGTTTATTGGCTGCCGTTTGTAAAGACAGATTTCAATAATCTGTAGCAGCATTCTCGTTATTTACAACTGAGTTAATTATTGTGTGAGCACAGTTGCCTTGCATTAACCTATATTGCTTAAGTAGTAACGTACTCAATACATTACTACTTAAGCACTCAATAACGTACTCAATATCTTAAAACTTATTTATTTCCTCCTTAAGTCGTGGTATAGTCCTGACTGATTTCTGGTCTTTGACCTGGACCGAACCGACCCTCCTCAGCTACAGTCTGCTCTGCCGATGAGCACTGCGGTTTGTGGTCTGAGGTGTTCCCGATGAACACCTATGTGTTTGAAACGGACGATAAAATTAAATTTAAATTTAAACTTTCAATTCGAGTGATTGAATTGCATGCAGTAAATTATCCACGTGGTGAATTGCATACAGTAAACGAATCTTATTCCCGTGGTGAATTGCATAGGCCCTACAGTAAATTAATCTTATTCACGTGGTCCTTGACGCGATCATGTCAATATGAACTTTGAGTACCATCGATCAGTATACTAAAGTAAACAAGACTGGTCGAGGAAGAGATAGAAATGTCAGCGTAGAATCTCACGCTAGCAAACATAGTAAGAGCGAAATTTAGACTTTAACAGTAAACACCGGAGGATATTGTCGCATTCAGAGCAGAAGCCGTATAAACTGATTCCGCTTACAGAAAAGACGACTGCTGGACTTTTTTAAAGCTGGTTTTAAGCTGAAAATACTGGTTAGACGTCATAATTAATTAATAATGGTATACTAACTAGTATTGCAATTTCGTACTATTCACAGAATAAACATATGGATAACTAGTTGTTTGCTAGACAAGCATGACGGGAAGGCTAGGCTAGGTTGTTTTTGCTCGTGAATGTTAGAAATTCTGCTAAAAGTCCCATATAATTGTGAAATATTGCTTAGTAACCTAGATCATATATCCTGACGGCAAGATGGGTTTTGTCAAAAAATAATGGATAGGCCTAACGATTTTATTCAGTAAAATTAAATGATTGCCGATGATACTGTATAATTAATACTTTTGGTGAATGCCATATTATGATTTTGCGGCTTTTGCCCATTGATTGGTTCATGTCCGGATCATTTTTTGATAAGTATTTTAATGTTTCTTGAGTTTCCTGATCTCGATAACAACTGGCTGGCTTTAAAACATTCCTACATATTTGACCTTAGGGAAGGTAGGAAAGGTGGAAGATCAGGGTGTTTGGAATATGGAAGAGAGAGAGTGAGAGTGGAAGAGAATAGTGGAATACACATATAGTTGGCCGTGTGAAAAGATAAACTGGCTTTGAACGCATTCCTGCATGTTAAAATGCTTGCCCTTAAGGAAGGCGGGAAAAGTGGAAGATGAAGGGAAGGGATGACAATATGAAAAGGAGAGAGAGCACGGAGAAGGAAAATAGAGGAATGTTAGAAGTAGGTAGGGAAAGAAAAGGGAAAGGGGGGATGAGTAGAGCGGTGGAGAAGGGGTTGAGAATGGGAAATGGAGAGAAAAGGAAAGGGTAGGTTGGTGTAGCGTAGTTGGGAAGGGAAAAGAGAGGGAGAGAGGGAGAGAGGGAGATTGTAGGGAAGGAAATAGAGAAGTGAGCGAGAGGGGTTCTGAAGAGAGAGAGAGAGAGAGAGAGAGAGAGAGAGAGAGAGAGAGGAAGGAGTGGAAGATGGAGGGTAGAAGAAGGGAGGAAGAAGGAAAGGAACAGAGAAGGAACGATTGGAAAAATGATGGGATAAACACGTGCACGAAGTTAGAAAGTTATAGGCCTATGAGCAGCAATAAGATATACAGAGCAACGTCCAGAGAAGCATTAGATAAATAATAACATCGCGCTGATGATCGGGGTGACGATGATGATCCGTAGGCTCAGCCCATTAAAAAAATGGACGCTGCCTATACTCTATACTATAGCAACTGATAGCAGCGCGTCGTCCAATGAGAACGCGCTTATACAGAGACACACACAGTAACACAGACCTTGGAAAATTATCTATATATATAATTCTCGATGTCTGTCGCGTCCGTCTGTCCGACGGCAACACGGCGGGTATTGCAAGACGCTGTTGTCATTGACAACCAAATATTGTTTAATCAAAAATGTATTAAAATCAACGGAGCGTTTAACGAAGCGTCTTAATTTCAGCTTAAACCCCCGTCCCCCTTCCCTCACCCCATCCATCTCCTAATCGCCCAGGCCCCAACCTATTCCCGTCCCGGCCCCAAACCCCTTTTCTCCTTCCCTCTCCCCATCCCCCTTCTCTCTCCCCATCCCCTCCCAATCGCCCCGGCCCAACCCATTCCGACCCCGGCCCCAAACCACCCCGTTCCCCTTCCCTCTCCCCATCCCTGTTCCCTCTTTCCATCCCTCTCCCAATCGCCCCGGCCCCAACCCATTCCGCCCTGGCCCCAAAACCCCGTTCCCCTTCCCTTTCCCCATCCCATTCCCTCTCCCCATCCCTTCCCCAATCGCCCAAGCCCCGTTTCCAAACCTACACAACGCTGCTCCGAAAACCCGTACAACCCACTTTCCTCCTCCCAAATCTCCCTTCCCTCTCCCAATGCCCTGCTCCCCGTTATTTTATATATATATATATATATGTTCCTTCCTAGCCTCAATACCTATTTTTTTAAATTTTACCCCTCAAGTGGGGATTAAATTTTCAGACGCCGTCACCGTACTGGGGATTTTTTAATTTTTGGAAAAGCGTTCTTCAGAAATGATTGATATAACGTTTTAAATTTGCTATATCTCAGGCTATATAGGAGCTAAAAAGATGAGGTTTGCACCATTGTTTAGATTGTTTATTCCTATTTCTAACCGTCCGTGCAAAACAAAAAAATTGGGGGTAGAGTCCACTTTACGGCCTAAAATATCACCCTCTCCCCCGAAAAACTTTTAAAGCCCCTAGCAAAATATTTTCAGCGGTAACCCCACTTTGGTCAGCGGCAAAGTTATAAAGGGATGTCAGAGGAACAAAATAAACCAAAAAGTTTGAAAATCGGTCGACATTTGGCAAAGATCTATCAGTTCTAATCCGATGACCCCAATGTTTGAACATAAGTATTATCGGTGAATTTCGCGAAAGTTTTGAAGTATGCGAAAGTTTCCAAATGTTTTGAATTTGCTATATCTCAGGCTATATAAGAGCTAAGAAGATGAGGTTTGCACCATTGTTTAGCTTTTTTATTCCTCTTTCTAACCGTCCGTGCAAAACAAAAAGTTCAGCGTTCACGAGCTTTCCGACAATCAAGTGAGAATGAGGAGCAGGCTGTTGCTCGGCGTGAAAAGCAGCACAGCAAACAAGAGAATCAAGCACTGCATGTCGTTCGACACTGCCAAATCATTACACTTACGTTGACTATCAAGGTTCAGAAAATTCCTGCGAATGGGCGTTAACTCGGTTGAAGGAAAAGGCGGCGAGTGAAGGAGAACTAATTGCGCAAAATGCTATTGCATTAGCGCAAAATCGGGTGGTAAAACAGACAATCTCCACCGTCATAAAATGCTATTGCATTTGCGCAAAATCGGGTGGTAAAACAGCCAATCTCCCCCGTCATTTTTGACGGGTAAACACCTAGTATATATAATACTGGTTAGACGTTATAAATTTTATCAATTAATTAGTATTAAAATGATACATTAATAATACTGGTTAGACGTTATAAATATAATCAATTAATTGGTATTAAAATGGTACATCAACTTGCGTTGTAATTTCACTCAATTCACAGAGTAAGATGGATTATAAAGAGTTTCGCCGAAATTGTGTTACGAGTCGCGAATCAAAGATCTTCTTCCTCTGCGGAAGTACGTTCGAACTTCCGTTAAAGTACGTGCTGAACAATCCGACTGATTCAGACAGATTATTCTACATGATGGACGTCTGTGCTGTGCCTTCGAACATAAATCCTCCAAAACACTTCAAAGGCACCGTTCTTACAATTGAGAGCACTGGTAATCACCCGGGATTCGTCAGGTTAAAACGACCTACTTTAAAATCCTCTTATTTCCTACGCCCAACAAATCTGCGGGATGACGATAGCGGAGGACCAGTACGCAAGGTGAACGGAGAGTATCGTATCTCCTCCAAGGTCCAAGCAGCTTTGCAGTATTTAAGTCCGACTTGGAAGAATTTAAATTCCATGAAAATTGACGAAGCTCATTCGGTGTATTGTCCATGCTGGCCTCCAGAAGCCCAGGAATGGGTCACACGTAGAAGATATTACGGCTGGCCTGATACGAAACTCATCGGAAGAGTTAAGAAAGGCGGTTGTCATTTTGTATCGAAACCTCATAAAAACAACGCACACGACGACACGCAATGGAGGTTCTCTTTCACGAAAGCGGAACTGATTCTGATTCATAGCTGGACTCCAGTTCAGAATGAAATCTACCATCTGCTTCGCCTTGCCAAGAACAAAGCATGTAAGGATAATCCTGAAACAGCCTTGCGTACTTATCACTTTAAAACGCTAATGCTTTGGGCCTGTGAAGAGAAACCTACGGAGTTCTGGAACGAGTGTCGAAAAAATGACTGCGTCCGTGAGTTGCTAATGGAAATGATTGTAAGCATTAGCAACAGACATTGTCCGAACTATTTCATTCCAGAAAACAATATGCTTGACTACGTGGGAGGTTATGCTTTTGAAAATGAGCTAACCATCCTCGAAAATTATGTCATAGATCAAAGTTTTGCTCTTACGTCCAAATTCATCGAAATTCTTCAGCGGAACAATTCAAGCTTTTGGCTGTCGAACAAGTTCTACGAGTTCATCTTTCTAAGCGTTCGTGCTATTTTATTGCCATTGCACGAAGACAGAAACGGCACTCTGAGATCTAACTTGTACAAATGCGAATGTTTTCTGCCCGAATTGAAGGAACTCTACGACGCCATACACGCAAATATTCTGCTCATGTCAATTCCAAGAGTATCGTGGAGAACGGGAAGCAGAGAACACGAAATGGCGCTACGAGGATACACAATTGCGTTGAATGCCTCTGTGGATGAAACGCAAAGGATACTGGAATTCGACATTTCTCGTTTGTTGGATACATCGCTCAATGCAATGTTACCGACAATTGCTTGTTGGCCCTTATTCTTGCACCGAAAAGGTTGCGCGAAAATTTTGGAGGCTGGCGGTGGATGCGAACTCTCCGAATCTGCAGACAAGTCCAGATTCCCAGAAAGTTCATCTCTGAAATCTGAATCTGCAACGGAAGAAAGCACCAGAAACTCTTCTATGATAATGAAACTTTTAGAGAAGCTTGCAGGGTATTCCATTCAAAAGTTCGCTACGGACTCTTCAAAGCAGATTCCGTCCCCCATGTATTTAATGAGCGCTGCGTACTTGGTTAATTTTTATTACACCACGTTAAATGACTATGAAAACACACTGCGCATATATGACGAGATCCACATAAAGACTTCCAAAATACGAAATATTTTCGGAACATACATCCATTTCTTAGCAAATCTGCCAATGACTGTTTGCACTGACTTTTCAGTCTTGTTTGATGACCATATACGCACGGTTCTTGGCTTTGTGGTGCTCTGCAAAGCTTCTTCGTCTTGCATTCATTCGGATAACTCGATGACAGTTGCATTTCCATTGTCTCCAATCAGATTTCTACGCTATGTCGAATATCAGTGTAAGCTCAAAATAGACGGTAGCGTCCCAAATGTGTTTGCCTATTCACCCGGTGATCACGAAAATGCAAACAACAGCACCAGAATGACAGTTTGCTTCAGCGAAGTATTCCTATCGGCAGCCTTGAGGTGCAACGGAGTGAAAATTCTACGAATTTCTTCTAGAAATTTTGACACTGATTTTACTTTTGACGAAGGTCAGTGAAACTTCATTTAAGTAGCAGAGTTCAGTACGTTGACAGCAGTTCAAAAACTCCTAAACCAGTGGCGTAGCCAGCTTATGCAAAGTGGGGTTGTTAACTGAAGGCACTATGCAACTGAACACCAGCGGGGCCGCGACCACTCCACTACACTCCCAACAAAAAGTCAACGGATTTACATCAATTGCGTTGGCCATATTTATGTAAATGGGGTTGTTCGAATAACCCTGAACAACTCCGTGGCTGCGCCACTGTCCTATAAGCACTAGCTGTTTTACCTGTTGATGTTTATTCTTACACCTTTCTTCTCACTTTCTGTATTTACTTGACCTAGCAGTTCCTGTAATTTTTGTTGTGAATCTGCTATCAGGGCTGCATCATCTGCAAATCTTAGATTATTGATGTTCTGTCCACCAACTTTACTCCTTCTACTTCATCTTTGTTTTCCATGATTTATTCTCCATATGCATTAAAAAATTATGGGGATAATCCACATCCCTGTCTGGCACCTTTTAATATTTGAATCTATTTCCGGTTATTCCATTAATTCGAGGTGTTGTTTTCTGGTTCCAATATATTTCTGTGAATATTCTTAAATCTTTTCCGTCTATCCCTGATCCTTCCAGATACTCAAAAAGTTCGTTATGACGGACAATAATCGAAAGCCTTTTCATAGTGTGTGAAACATATGTACAAGTCTTTCTGCATCTCAATACATCTTTCACTTAGCATTCTTAGAATATATATTGCATTTCTACAGCCACAGTCTTCTTTAAATCCAAATTGTTCTTCAGATGCCTTGTGTCTAATTTTATTTTTTTGTTCTCTTTAGCAGTATTTTCAGAAGTTATTTTTCCAGATGGCTAATTAGGCTAATTGTTCTGAATGATTCACATTCTGTAGCATTTAGCATAAAATATAGGCTTTCTGTTTACTGCCTTGACAATAACCATAGATTCTTGAAGGTTGAGTCCTTGGTCCTGGTCCTGGTCCTGGTTTTGGTCCTAGTCCTGGCCCTGGCCTTGAGAGCTGAGTCCATGTTAACATCCCTGCAATCTACCGCCTATTATGAAACTCTTAAACTGTTATCTATTATGTTAATAATGTTTACATGAAATATCAACGAGGAGAGGCAGAAGATGACGACTGTTGGTGTTGGAGGTCTTCTCAGGGACTAATAATGCCCTCAACAATTGGCAATAATCAAAGATATGATTCATTTTCTTGTAATTATTATTATAATTACATCTCTAACTTATCTTTCTGTTATTTATAATTGACCTCTATTAAATTCTATTGTACCATATAGGCATACGAGTGTGACTATTACAACTATACATAACCATGTATATATGATGTTGCTATTTCGAGCAATCATGTGTCTTTGTAGTTGTCGGAAGAATTTGTTGCTGCTTTGAAAATATACGACTTTTGAACAGGAATGTCCGCGGATTCTTAACAGTCTGAGCAATGTAACAGATTCAGAAAACCAGTTGGACCTTCATAGCATTGGATTTCTTACGACGGAGCTTCGAGCAGGACAACTTTTGCTCTACTTTCACTTTTCGTCGAAAGTCGACGTTGAGCGCATGCACAAGAAGTTGAAAAGTGGTGAAGTGAAGACTTTAGTAGAGAAAGATTTCAATCGACTGCTTCATCGAACGGAGTTGCTCATCTCTGTATCTGTACAATGGTTCAAAGACGATTACAAGAGATGCCTTCGGTGCTTTAGGCGAAGGCTATAACATAAATGCTCTACTAGAATTCCCTGGATTCCATTAAAACAAAGGACTGTTACTCTTGGCTTATAGATTATATTGGAGACCGACCCGGCTTATACTCGTGAACCGACCTGTAGTAGAACATTTTCAAATTGCATTAGTTCACTTGCTCGAGCGCAGTGATGTTTACTTCCATAAAAATTTTATTGCGTGAAATTTTTAATGAAATTTTTTGAACTGTTAAAAAATGTATGAAACTTTTGAAAAAACAACTTTATTTCTGTTGCTTTTAAGTATCTACCTTCTAGGCTTAGGCCCTATAACATGGACTACTAGATATCTAGTAGTCCACGAATCAGTAGATTCAGACTTCAGCACAGCAATACAAACTTTTATTATTATTATTATTATTATTATTATTATTATTATTATTATTACACTATGTAACACAATTTTGTTCCTGGCTTCTAAGTGTTATATTTCAGTTGCCTATGTATAAAGGATCTGCAAACATGGCTATATTCATCATTATATTTGCTTTGATGAGCACAGCTTACAAAATTTGTTTATTTATACAATGGAAAAAGGTGCAATCAGTGCAATTTTTCTTCTCGAGAAGGAACATTATGTACTAATTGAAAATAAGCAACAACAGTCAAAATTACTTAAAAACATTCAGAAATGAGTTGCTTTTCGAGATTTGTGTCTGTACTGTCAATAGCTTTCTCAATGAAGACTTCAGACATAGTCCCCATCACGTGTTTGTTATACCGTCCTTGGTAACGACATTCAAAGTCCAGCATATCCTGATGAAAGCGTTAATCTTGCTTCTCTGGGTAGGCTCCCAAGTTTTCCTTTAATTTGTCAAGGTGGGCATGAAGAATATGTACTTTCAGGGACATTTTGCATCTAATTTTGGCATGGTTCTTTATGAGAGACTGGTTCAGTCTCTCATAGTTTTCAGTCTTGTGGTTGCCAAGAAAGCCATACAATACTGCAACGAAACTGTTTCAAGACCCTTTCTCCGTGCTATTCAGCTTCTTGGCGAATACGTCACGCTGTGTGATCTTCTTTATCTGTGGTCCGACGAAGATGCCAGCTTCGACTTTTGCCTCCGAAAGCTGTGGAAAAAGATCTAGAAGGTATTTGAAAACTGCGGATTCCTTGTCTTGACAAATTACTTGATGAGACCCAACTTGATGTTTGAGCATCTTTCGACGGTCTATCAACGGCTCCTACTTGATGCTCTTCTTACCTGTGGTGATCTCGGTCAGCTGTGGCCAATCCGTTCTACAATAGTGGACCTCAGACCTCGGTGTCCCGGTTGTTATAGAGGCAAAGAAAACCAAGGAAATTTTGTGAAACCGCCTTGCAGGCCCATCAGGAATGTTACCATTTTGACCATTTTGAAGTCTCCAATGACTTAACAACCATAGTTGTCATACTTCAAGGCACTCAGCAACACCTTGACACTGGTGTGGTCCTCTCTGAGGTGTAGGTGCACAAAGTGAGCCACGAGGAGAGACAAGTACTTGTTACCATTATGAAGTAGCATGGCTTTGAGGTTCTTGGACGAACTCCCTATGAATTGGCACCATCACTCAGGTAAAAGGTGATTGCTATGGCCTCGAAAAGACCAGTGACATTGCTGCAGAAGCACAGCCCATCTAGCTGACTGAAGAATTTGGAAAAACGTTCATGACGCTTTCTATGTTCTGTCACCTGCACGCTTTCATCCAACAAGTTCCACTCCTTTTGTCTAGACATCAGAAGCTCAGCATTGCACTTGGTGAGACAAAGGTCTCTGATCAGGTCGCTAAGATCTTTCTGATTGGGGAAGTACGGCTTACTCATCAAAGCTGCATCTGTGCAATGGTATTCTGGATCTGCAATATCTTCCTCGCTGTCTGCCTTGGCGCGCTCCCCTGAAGACAGTTGATCTCTCCCTGTAGGGATGGGAATGGGGAGCTCAGAGCCATAGGGTACCGGTGCGATGCAAACGTAGCAGAATGCATTTGCTGGCTGCAAGCAAAACTCTTGATGCCATCTAAATCAAAATTTTCTGGTCACTATTTGCTTACTCAGCAACAAGATATGTGGCGACTCCGCCGGCTCGCGGTCTCGTAGAGCGGCCGGCGGTCGGGCGGTCGGGCGGCCCCCAACGCCCGCTCGGTCTCCCGATCGCCATCAGCCGCCGACTCTGCCTGATCGGCGGCGTCAGTTTCCCTTTCCGGCTCTCCGACATCAGAGGAGGTGTCCGCGGCTGCCGGGCAGGCAGCACACTGAGGATGGCCGCTCCTCAACGTAGGGTTCTCGTTTTCCTCCTCTGACTCTCTATCCGTTCCGGCCCCGGCCTCGTCCGAGAGACCCTTTAACTCATGCCTCTTATCGCTGGCCACCGCTTGGTCTCGGCGCCTTAAGCGATTTCGATAGGTACTAGAAAGAT
Organism: Metaphire vulgaris; assembly: GCA_018105865.1. Taxonomy (NCBI): domain Eukaryota; kingdom Metazoa; phylum Annelida; class Clitellata; order Crassiclitellata; family Megascolecidae; genus Metaphire; species Metaphire vulgaris. The sequence continues at coordinate 3,088,346 of CM030848.1, forward strand.
GCTCGCTTCGCTCGCGCTCGCTTCGCTCGCAGTGCAGGATAATACTAATCCAATACCTATACCTAATACCCAATCATTGAATTCATGCTGAACAACATTTCAATGATCGCCACCTATAGCCAAGCTCTGCGCCACGTAATAATTAGGCCTATGTACGTTAAAATCACGCAACTGTGGCCATTTGTGACGCTGTACACGTATTTTTTGTGTACGCTAAAACTACCTCAGGCTGCGAACAATTGTTACCAATAGCAAGGTCGTCGCACGCCCAGCCCTCTGACGCTGCAATGACTCGACTAAACCGGTTCTACGAACAATTGTTACCAATAGCAACGTCGTCTTCGAACATCGTCCACCAACGCATCGCGACGTAAGGACTAAACGGTCTACCAATAGTCAACGCTCGCCCACCAACGCATCGCGACGTAAGGACTAAACGGTCTACCAATAGTCAACGCTCGCCCACCAACGCATCGCGACGTAAGGACTAAACGGTCTAAACCGTCTACCAATAGTCAACCAATCAGAACGCTTGAAGGTAACAGACAGAGAGACATACAGATAAGGATTTTAATATTATAGATTTCTGGTATCTGGCTTCGACTTGGCCCCACGTCTCTTCATTCTCGGCAATCTAGCCGTCTTCCGCTCTCTTATAGACAGGCGGCGTTGTCTCTTGGCTTCCTCACACGCTGGGTAATCTCTGCTCTCGCTTGTAGACGGACAGCGGCGTCTGTTTGCTTTCTCAGCGCTTTCACCAAACCCAAGGTTATCCGTGCCTGAATGGACGGCGGTTCACTCTATTCCTTGGCCGTCGATTCACCCAAACTGTCTCCCCGCGCCTTTACGACAGGCGGGCGTCTGTCTCCTCCCTTGGCTCAGAATTGACCTCCTGGGCACTAACGTGACCTCAGGTAGGCGAGGTTCATCACAGCCAAGGCTCACCTTCACGGACAGTGCGCTGAGACTCCGGCGTCACAGCGACTTTCAAAGACACGCACACAACTTGCCTTTATTGGTTTATTTTTATTTATTTATTAATAAACCAAGCAACAATGACAACAATGGCTACAGTGGCAACACTGGTAACACGGACAAAGACGCGGTAGCTAGACGCAGTCCGGCAGCCACAATAACTAGCGTCAACGGAAATGCAATCAATAGCCTTTGATACGTCAGTATGAAACGATAAGCTTTAGCACTTTAAACGGGCTCCAAATTCTCGCTTTCAATCGCTGTGCTTTCTTTACTCTATCGCCTCACAGTATAAGCGGCCACAATGCGAAAAGACGATCTCATGACAAAGACTGAAATTTTCAGAGTTTTGAAACTTTTTGACGGACACAGGCGGATTTTTCGTCTGTAGTCCGTATTTTCGCGTAGTTGCCGTCAATAGGAAAAAGTAGGGACCTGTTTAAGAACGTTTTCCTTAGCGGTGGTCAGGGGCCTCGTCTACGGCTAAGCGACGCGGCAATAGCTCCTGCCAGCTGGGCGCGCGTCTCAAGCGAACTTTAGTTCAACAGCCGCCTGCGTCCGCCTACTGACGCGGGCTACCTAAATTCCCATATTTCGGAGATTTTCGATTGTTAGAACCAGCCTTTGAGGGCGCTCGCCCTCTAATGTCCCCATCTACGCGTTTTATCCGTCAGGAAGCTTAACTTCGGACCCACCCCCCTGGCGTCGTCGGCGGCGGCGAAGGGCGCCTCGCCGCCGGCGACGCGCATCGCCGTCAGGACCTTGTTCCCCGGGCGCCGCTCTTTAGGCGGAATTTCAAGCTGTAGGGCCACGTCCGCTTAGATGCCGTCAGAGCAGGGAAACCTAGGCAGTGATGTCGTCGTTATCGGTGGTAAGCGACCCCGTCTACGGGCCCAGCCCTTCGCTAACCACCCCTGGTAGCCCGGGCGCCGGTGTTCAGGCGTACGCATCGACTACACAGTCGGCCGGCCGCTGCCGCTCTCTCTCCTTCTTTCCATCGCTCCAACCGCCTGTTCCCTTCGTCAGCAGCCAGCCAGCCGCCGTCTCCGCGCAGCCTCTGTCAAACAGGCGACGATCTTTCAGCGGCCAAACTCTCTACTTGCTAAAGACCGAAGGTTCTCCCGGGAACCTATATAATCGTTGCCGGTTTTTATAGCCCATCTCTCGGTCTTTGGGCGGCCGTGGCGATTCTAAAATATTTACCGAAGCCTTAGCGTCTTAGCCTAGCGCGTGCTCTGTCCGTTTTACAGGAATTAAAACTTTATTAATTAATCCAAATTAGTACAAAATACATTATTATAACGCTAATTAATTAGATTAAATTATTAACTAACAAGTTTATACAGTTAAGCAATCAATAATAATAATAATAATAATAATAATAATAATAATAATAATAACAATGCTATCTGTGGCACATGGTCGCCACAGATACACTAGTACGTTGGCTTAAGGAATCTGCACTCTTAAAAGTCTATGGATGCAACTGAAAGCTCCCAGAAAGTGCAACAAGGTTCTAGAAGATTCCAGAAGGTTATAGAAAATTCTGTTCAGATCTAAAAACTTAGGGACAACTTGCAATGTTCCAGAATATTAATTATGTCTGCTCAGCTTTGAATGTGAACCGGGAATGTTTTCTATAATACACGAAATTCAAAATATCATTTCCCTGGCCCCAAAAGCAAATTCAGTTTGGAACAGCAACTGTTTTCTAGTTAGTTTAGGCATAAGGGACTAGGAAAACAAGCTATGAACCCAGGAACAAACAAAAATACTTTTTAAATATTTTATATTTTTTAAATTTTTTTTGTTACGCAGTGTAATTAATAGATTAACAGAGTTGAACCAAACAGGGAACAATAAGTTATTAGTGCATGTTTCATGAAGAAATACCCCAAGTCAGTTTCCAAAATTATTACTGTTTGTTCTATAGCAGATGAGAAAAAATTTCCTATTCTTGCATTACCTAAGCAATTTTCCTGGAGGCTTCATTTGTTTCTCCTCCAAATTGTCAGTCGACCCTGTTTGTCAACTTTTAGATTCTCTGATGTATCCACAGCTCACAACAGCAGGCAGAGTATAGCGATGTATAGGAACTTACGAAGCATTGGTGTTCATGAAGTGCAATGCATACATCTGTACAATCCAAGTTGTGTCGGATTGTTTGGTGAATGGATAGGAGGTGATTACTTTGGTAGGTTATTTTGCGATTTGCAAAGCTCGGGCTTTTGCATCTTAGGAGATTTTCCGTATTTGTTAGTTATGTCATTAGGCATATTTAGCCTGTGTAAATTCTTGTTTCAGTGTTTGAAACAGATTCGCAAATCTCGGAAGCCTGACTCCAATGCAATTACGTGCAGTTGTTACATGCAGCTGCAAGTAGCTCAAAGCAAATAAGAGGATCAACCAGGGCTTCTTAAGATGTGCTGCATTTGTCTAATTTCCTTGACTGATATTTTGTGGGTCTTTTTGTTTCAACATACTGAGTTGGTCTAAGTGGAAGAACAATGAATCAATGAAAAGCAGTTATTTAGCAATGCGCTGTAAGATTTCTTGATATATGACTCTGTAATCAGACGTGTGAAATTATGTAATATTGATTCAAGTAATTATTTAAGTTGATTATGTAATACCAATAATTTAGTGAGAAAATTGTAAGAAGCGTTGCTTTGCTGTTTTACAGAAATTATATTTTATGTAAGGTAATTGCAGACCTTAAGTGGCTCTTTATCTAATTGTTTTTACATTTTCATTGTTAAAGTATACCCACCAACAAATATGTTTAAACTCTAGTAACGACCTTTTTTGCTTGTCAGACTTCTTAGAACGTCAAAGAAGCAAAGTAGCACAAGATATTGGGGGATAAATGATACTATATCCTCTTCACTGATTAATGGGTGGAACCGTCCCCCCAGTCCTCCGTGACCTACGCCTCTGCAAGACAAAAACGTAATATATTTTCTTGGCGTAGCCATAGGGAACGGGGGCGGACCCCTTATTCTGGCTGGGACGGGTCGTGAGATTCGCGCAAAATCGTTGAGGATATTTTGAGTGGTAGGTAACATCATGGATGATAATACGTGAAGGATTGGCCACTTTTTGCTCGTCGGAGACTTTTTAACCAGAAAATGTCGATGTGCCCCCCCCCCACAATTCCGGAACCTAGGCTACGCCACTGTAACATATACAATATTATACATGCTCACTAGCATTAATCTTATTCAGAGAGCATAATTATTGATTTAATAAGCTAAAATTCAGAATGACCGCTTCAAAAGATGATTGTTTCTGTTTTAAAGCCTGAATATAAGTTTCGTAATGTACTTACTCGTTTGAGAATAGCAGAGGAAGGCTGCTAACATTAACCCACAACTCACAAGTGACAAAAGGCGACAAAAATTAGACAGCAGGCAACTAAATTGCTGATGAAGACTTCTAACCACAGTTACTAGTTAAAAAGCATTAGGCTATAGTTAAGCCATAGCAATTAACAGACATCCAATACTATCAATCATTGTTCAGTTATAGGTCTTGTACAATTGCTTCTGGTCTCAAGTATGTAACACTAGGCCTACATTTAATAGAACTTTGTTCGCCTATCCAGTCGTTGAACAAAGATGTTTATGAGCTTTTAAAGATCCAATGTGCGATTCTTGTGAACAAACAAACGTTTAAGCCCGCAACGCCATCCTGTAGAATATAGAGAACGCTTGATACTTAGACTAGTAGAACCGATCCTTTATCATCTCCCTACTCCCCCCTTACAAAACATTTGTCTGCAATTTTGCACGAATCTCACGGGTGGCCCTGATGGCAAGGGGGGTTCAACCCCCAATCCCTCAACCCCCGTGGCCCCGCCACTGATTACATACTGAAACTGTACTATTTTGGTTGTTAATAGTGTATAGATTCGTCAAGTTGATATAGTTATATAGTTAGCGTCCGTGGGGGTTCCACGTGACGTGGGAGATGAGTAGGGTGAGTGCGGATGCATCCCCCACCGGACTTTTTTGCTTGTGAAACCGATTTTTTTGGCAAAAAGTCAAGTAAAATTACGGGGGAAACTGCGGATGACATTTTTTGCTTGTTGATCTATCTTTTTCGCGAAAGCCTAGTAAAATTAGAGAAAATTGTAAAATTAGGGAGAAAATTTGCCTTGTTGTCAGCCTTTTCGGCAACGTTTATTGATTTTTTTCCTTTTTTTTCATTCCCACCAACTTCCTATAGATTCATTTCATCCCCACCCCCACTAAGAAATCCTGGAACCGGCTAATGAATTTTTTCTAATAAACATTTTCTAACGAATATTATCTAACGAATATATGAAATGAATATATTCAGATTAACGAATATTCATTTCTAACGATATTTGCCATCTCTAAGGGCTTTTATGTATACAAATAATAGAATTGACGTCGCTGTAGCCGCACGCATCAAACGACGCAGTTACGAACAACGGCCGGTTGAGTGCTACCGCTAGAATTTCTAGAAAACCAGGAGAGTTCTGCACAAACTAAAAGAAATTCCCGGAGGCCATATAACTTTGTGAATTCACTATTTAGAATTTATGAATAAAATGACCATAGAATACTCATAAGTCAGTCTGTTTCGAAACCTGCAAATAGGAAATTAGAAAAGCACTAAATTAGACTTGTGACTGCTTGTGGTGTAAAGATTTCTCAAGCAAAGAAATCAACGCGGATTTAGCCTTTTTGTGAGTAGCAGATAAGTCTCTTTACAAGTTGTATGAAATAAACTGTTATTAATCAAATGCATTAAGTAATGTAACAATGTAATGTAATGTAACAAGATATTTGTATAGCGCCTCTTCTGAAAGATCACTCAGAAGCGCTTCCACAGCAAATTACTGTATATTAACAAAGAGATAAGTTTTAAGTCGTTTCAAAAAGAGGGCCATAGAATTAGGAGTTGCTAAGCCACGCATACTGGCGTCAAGAGCATTCCAAAGGATAGGGCCAACTGATTCAAAACCTCGCTTCAGGAACATGGAAGTTCGTTCTTGGGGCACACTGAGAAGACCATTGGTTGTGGACCGAAGACACGGCCGACCAAGGATAGAGCTAAGAGGATGGAGTAGCACTGCAAGGTAAGATGGAGTGGCACCATAAAGAGAGAGTGCAACCACTCTCAACATACGAAACTCAACTCGAGCAGGATAAGGCAGCCAGTGTAAAATAGACGTCATATAATCACTAATGTGATCACGTCTTGTGACACCAGCAATCATCCTGGCTGCTAAACGAAGAACCATCTGGAGTTTATCAAGTCGCACCGATGGAAGACCAGCAAAAAGTGAACCACAGTAGTCAAGCCTTGAGCAAATAAATGCATGAATCAAAGTAGAAGCAGATGGCATGTCTAATGTACGTCGAATCACTCTAAGCTGGCGGAGATGATAGAAGCAACTGAGACAAAGTGAGTTAATATGATCCATAAAGGTTAACTCAGAGTCAAGAATTATACCAAGATCACGGACAGAGGAGGAGAAAGAGAGGCCGGGGAAGGCAGCCTGCACAGACATATGATCAATTTTTAAGAGCTGACCTCGAGTACCAAACCAGATGAGCTGAGTTTTAGCTGGATTAAGTAAAAGACGATTTGAGTGCATCCATGAATGAAGTAAGTCAGAGGCTTCAACAAATTCACGAGTGATCTGCAGCGCATTAGTGGGGCTGGAATGTGAATAGGCAGAGCCGTACAAAGGGCGGTGCATACGGTGCCTAGGCACAGGGCGCAAGTTTAGAGGGGCGCAAATTTCAGGAACATTCATAAAAAAATTATGATTTACTTTGCTTTCTGTCCGCGTTGAAACAAATTTGCGCCCTCTAAACTTACTATAATTATCTTACAGTCTATATAATGTTCTAACAGACGATTGCAGCCTCTTAGAAGCGTTGTCTACAGGGTGCAGCTATAGTATTACTGCTAATCGCTGTATTCGGCCGCTCAGTAATGTCAGTCATCACCTCGGCAGGACCTGCATGCATCTTCCTCTCTCGTCTTGGAATCCGAAACTCTACATATGGGTAGTACGCACCCTGGATGGTGGTCAGTGGTCACGGTCTCACAGAAGCTGACCCGGGGGGTGGGGGGTTGATAGCTGCAGGTGGTTGAAGAATCTCCTATGATCCATTCGTGCTAGTATGCTTAGAAGTCCTTCGGCGTGTCTTCCAAAATACTTTCGTAGGAGGAGCGAAATTACATCTGCAGGGCATCTCTCAGGTCGATGACAAAAGGTCAAATTCAGAATTTGACCTTTTGACCTGAGAGGTCGCCCTGCAGTCTTTAGACGTTCTTTGTACAATATATGTGCCACCAGAGCAGGCTCGGATAGTGATAGTAGGCAAAGAAGTAGACAAACTTTGTTACAGCTTGATAGAGATGTTCTAATATTTTTGCTAATAATAATCTTATTGATCTAAACAAAATGAGTTCTTCGAAAAAATATCCGGTGCAGCTTTCAAAAACTTGCGAATTGAGCGTGAAAAGAATAACCGTCAAGCACAACATCAGTGGGATAAGTGGTTAACTCGGACTTCTACGTCACCTAATTCACATCCAAAATTTATCTAAAGATTAGACTTGGAGGTTCCAAAGGTAAGTGACAATGAAATCATTGAAAATGACATTCATACGCAACGAGGCGAACCAACTGTATACTGCAACAGTCACGACTGAAGACATTGTGTTAGGGATGCCAGTGTCAAGTCACTCAAGTGATACTAGGCCGAACGAAATTCCTGCCCTATTTTCAGAATTCACAGCAGAAAAAATGGATGAGCCCATGCTTCCTAAGTATACTTAAAGAAATTAAAGTAGTCAGCCTGGTTAAACTGCATGGCGTTAAAATTGAGGAATTTGTAAAATGTTACAATTGCAATGGAGGTAAGTAAGCAAGTGATTTTTTACTGCTTATTAGCATTTCATGACTTATTTATGAAGTGAGAAGAACCGTTAGGAAATACATATAAAATGCAAAATGGTGCTTATATGAATTATTAGTTATATCAATGTCTTGTATAGGTCTATAAGTCGCTTATTATTGCATGTCATATTGCAATTTATCTAGGTAAAAAATTTGTTGAGTGTGGGGCGCCAGATTCATGCTTGGCACAGGGCGCAATTATGGCTTTGTACGGCTCTGTGAATAGGCCTGAATATCATCATACATACAGTACATACAGTATGCTGCCTATGCGTGTATACATGAGCAACACATAAAGAAACGGCGCGTGTTAAAAATTCTGAATGCGGTCACTGCAGTCCAGTGGCGCGTAGACCAGTAGATGCGCCATAAATCCCGTATATCTCCTGGAAATCCAGAAGCGGCAATATAACAAAACCACGCTGAAAACCTCGCCTGCGCCACTGCATCTGTTTGCTCCAGTTATTGCTCCGGCGAGATCCAAAGCATCGAAAGTTCGCACAGAGTACATCCAACCAATTCGCCGCTTGCGCCACCTGGCGGCCGGTGCTGACGACTCTCAGCTGCCTCGTTTCAATCGAACAGTAGTTGAAAAACAATACTTCGTTCGGCTACAGGAAGGTGCCACGGTCGCGAAAGAAACGATGATGATATAGCGCTGTGCTGCTTAAACGGGGGATGGTGCCATACATTATGGCGCTACATAAACTGTGTCTAACGAATGACAGCTTAGCGTGCGCAGTATAGGAACGGAAAGATGCGAGATGACAGTCTGTCTGATTGGATTGCTGAGGGCTTTCGCCGGTCGCTAATGGAAATTCTCGATTTGTCGACTGTATTCAAGCCTTGCATTAGTACGAGTCGCATTTCGACGCGTGAAATCTGCTTTTAGACTCGCATTTGACGACGACGACGGCTTCGGTTTCGGAATTTCCATGTTCAGTGGATTTTAGTCTTACGGTGTGGAATCAATCGTTCGCTTAACTCTGCGAACCTTAATAAGCGAATTCCAGCAGAAGCGTCGAAGACATACATGTACACGCTATATGCTATATGACTCTCTAACCCGGCTGTATTGTCTCTAACGTGTTCTGCTCCGTTAGCTGCCTATTGCATAGAGATACTTATCTCTATCGGAGGATCGGCTCAGTGTTTAATCTAGACTCCTGGACTCCGGGGGAAGCTGACAAAGCCGGGGGAAGTCATCTAAAGGGTTGCTGCTAGTTGATGTAGTATGCCAAAATTTCCGAAAGGGATTTGAAATATCCGGGGAAAAGGGCAATTCTCCCGGAAACGGCCTAGATTAAACCCTGGGTTGGCTACTGGGCATCGGCAATAATGTTCCCCTTAATCCGGCGTCGTTGAAATAACAGACACTCGATTCGTCGTTTCGTCAATTAATCTGTTTGAAGATTCTTCTCTTTCGCTCGGACAACTTCCATCCTGTTTTACAGCGCCATGGACCTTTCGCTCGTCTGGAGCCATCTAGTCGCCGCCATTTTTATTAACGGTAAGGCTATTTGATTAGGTCGTTACTTTGAAGTGCTTCCCTAAAAAGATTTCCTCTGTCGAACGAAAAGTAGGGCGTGAATAATATTAGAAAGATAAGATATCAAATACAGAGTATACACGCATGCACAGCGTCAGAACTGTTAATATTACCAGTGATATTTCAGTTTTGGAAATAATTTTAGTTTCTATTCAGTTTCAGTTTTAGAGTTGTAAATTAGTTTCTATTCAGTTTCAGTTTTGGTTTTCAGCTTCTTATATATATATATATATATATATATATATATATATTACAGTTTCTATGATTTCACGAAATCCCTAGCAAAGTTAGTGATTTCGTGAAGTCACCATTTCACTTAGTGATTTCATGAAAACACTAAACGCTCTAGGGATTTCGAGTATTTACTGAAAAAGTGGGTGTGGAATTACACAATTTCACTAAATTCAATATCGGTCACTTATGGATTTCATGAAAACACTAAAAACTCTAGGGATTTCGCGTATTTACTGAAAAAGTAAAACCGAAGTTTCAGTGAAACTGCGAAACTAGTGATTTCTGAAAAAGTAAAACTGAAGTTAGTAAATATAGGAAATCCCAAGAGTATTAGAGTTCAGAAAGTCGGTCTTGTCTCCCTGTACTTCGACTAATATAGCTGGTAAGAATGGATCAGTTAAAATATAGAAAAGAACAGTTAGGGTAAACAATGATTGACACACGACACCTGTATTATTAGTCAAGGCAGTGACTGGTTGCAATTATTGAGCATCTAATTCTAAATTGGAAAGCTGGTCTGTCGATTCTGCCAGTTAAGGTTTGAAAATGGCACAGTCTACATAGGAGAGCTGCGAGGAAGAATTTAGGAAGAAGTTATTTGAAAAGTATGAAGCCTGTCAGAAAGAGGTAAATGTAAACTTGAAATATGAAGAACACCGTAGTTATACTTCAATTTCTTGTTCATGTTACTAATAAAGTCGTAGTCATAAGCCTACTCCAATTTCTATATTCTCAATAAGTATGAAGAACTGACCTGTGGCGATGTGGAGAAATTGATTAGGAAAAGAAAATCACATGAAGACAGATAATTCTACTTCGCTACTATAGAAGACACCTACGACATCATTAGCAAAGCACATGTAGCAACGGGTCACGGTGACCGTGACAGGATGTTAAAACACCTTATGGGCTGTCCATTAATTATGTCAACAATTTTTGGGCAATTTTTGACCCCCTCCCCCTTGTCAACAATTGTCAACTTTCAGTTACCCTCCCATAATTATGTCAAAAATGTTTGACCACCCCCAGATCAATGACAGGTCCCAATAACAAGGTTAATATTTTTTGCGATGATGACCATTTTTCCCTTTTTTGCTCGTCGAGTGTCAAAATGTGATGGTTATGACCTTTTCTGCCATGCTTTTTTCCATTATAATAAGTAGTATTCCATAAAATTTCCTAGTTTTTGATTGTTTGTAAAAAGTGAAATTGTTGACGTCAACTTCTCTTGACCCCCCCTCCCCTGTCAACAACTATCAAACTTTTTCAAACCGCCTCCCCCTAAATTGTTGACGTAATTAATGGGCAGCCTCTTACCAAAAATATGCCAACATCACGATTGAAGCTGTTGGAACTTTTCAAATCCTACTGCCCGTGTGTCAAGAAAATAGAAAGCGTCCCAAACCCACCGGCGTTGTCGTAAAGCCTATATCCTATCGAAAGAATTCAACTCTTAACGAAGTTAGTGATTTCGTGAAATAACTGAAGCACATTTTCAGTAAATCCCTAGAGTTTTTAGTGTTTTCGTGAAATCACTAATGAAATGGTGACCGAAATCACTAACTGTGCTGAAATCACTAACAGTTTGACTATAACATATATATATATATATAATATATATTATATATATAATGTATATATATATAATATAATATATATATATATATATATATATATATATATATATATATATATATATATATATAGGGGAAGGCAGTTTCTTGGCTTGGCTGGCAAAAGGGAAGGCAGTTTCTTGTTGCAGCGTTTGTCAGTTAAAGGCAACGCTTCAACGCAATCGCCTTTGGAAGTTCTTTTTCCACACCTCGAACCGGACGAGAGTTAGCAGCACACTATTTCTATGTCTCCGGACAATTTTTTCATAAGTCCTCGGGAATGAAGTACCGAGAGCAAAAAAATATATATATACATATGTATATATATATATGTATATATATCTATAATATTAAGATCCTTGCTCTGTATGTCTCTCTGTTACCTTCAAGCGTTCTGATTGGCTGGCTGTGTGAGCGTTCTGATTGGTTGGCTGTGTGACGTTCTCATTCGTTACCTTCAAGCGTTCTGATTGGTCGTTCTGGAACCTTAGGCGAGTTCGCTTCGCCAAGCGAACGGCTTCGCGAAGCGAACGGCGACGCGAAGCGAACCGAACGGCTTCGCGAAGCGAACGGCGACGCGAAGCGAACGGCCACGCGAAGCGTTTGACGAAGCGTACGTTGCAGCGTCATAATGTGTACAACGTCGCGATGCGTTGGTGGGCGAATCGAAGACGCCATTGTAGTAGTACATCAGCACCAGTCGATGGTCGCTTCAGTAAATAATCGTAGTGGTGATCTTGTCCGTGATGATTCAAGGTTGTAATCCAGAGGTCTGTCCGTACTTTCAGATTCCAGGCTAAGGCGGATAAGTAGTACTACTACTAAGGCTAATTATTATTATTATTATTATTAAACAAGCCAATTTATATAGAGCAGTAAACATGAATATACAGTAGTTCAAAATCAAACTTTTACTAGTAGTAGTAGTAGTAGTAGTAGTAGTAGGCTAGTAGTAGTAGTAGTAGTAGTAGTAGTAGTAGTAGTAGTAGTAGTAGTACTTATCTGCCTTAGCCTTTAGTATAGTAGACTACTTATCCGCCTTAGCTTGGAATCTTTGGACTACTAATACTACTACTACTAGTAGCCAGCAGCAGTAGTAGTAGTAGCAGCAGCAGCAGTAGTAGTAGTAGTAGTAGTAGTAGTAGTAGTAGTAGTAGTAGTAGTAGTAGTAGTAGTATAATAATAGTAGCAGCAGTAGTAGTAGTAGTAGTAGTAGTAGTTGTTGTTGTTGTTGTTGTAGTAGTGGCAGGCTATAGTAGATAGAATAGTAGTTGCAGTAGTAGTATATATGGTGAATAAATTGCAATAAAAGTGGCAGGTGTCCCATTTCGAACGCTATAGAGCGGAATGAAGACAGACTGTATTGACTATTCTAGTAGGATGTGAAGCAATAAAGATGATGACGAACGGAAATGTGTTTTTCTTCAGAGAATTTATTCATTGCGCTGAAAATTTTGCATATTTATTCACCGACTGTTCAATACTCCTTCCATTGGTTTCTGTCACTCATCGAATCAAGTTTATAATTTTTTTCTATAAAACCTGTGATATTATTCACGATGTATTTACTATATATATATACATATATATATACATGTCCGCCATATAATTAGTAGGTATGTGATCATATATATCTCTATAAAACCTGTGATATTATTTACGATGTACTTACTATATATATATGTATATATACATGTCCGCCATATATATATAGTGAGTATGTGAGTATATTTATATATAATATATATATATATATATATATATATATATATATATATATATATATATATATATATATATGGTAGGTGAGTGAGCGAAATGGGTTTAGAAAGAATGCTTTCTTTATTATTTTGAAAGCATAAACATAATAATGTCTCCATAAAACGTATATCTTAAACCTAATCAGACTCATCATCATCATCATTAATATCATATATATAATGCCATCTCCACAGTTTTCTGCCATTCTTTCCTGTCCGTTGCTCTGTGACTAAGATCCTGTAAACTGCTTCCACACCATTCTTCAATATCATCACACCATTCCTTGTGTGGTCTCCCTCTCTTATTGGCACCCTCCATTATTCCAAACATTAGAGCTTTGATCTTTCTGTCCTCTTTCATTCTTTGGAGTTTCCTTTGTTTTACTATTTTCCAGCATGGTTTGTTTGGGCTGAATTCTCCTGTATAGTTCTTCATTTGTGATTTTTCTGACCCATCCGATTCGTAGTATTTTCTATAAATTTTCTTTCAAAGGCTAGTATTTTTCTTTCCAGGTCTTTGGTGATGGTCCATCTTCGCATCCATATAAAAATGAAGATACAGGTTTGTATTTTAATCATCAATTTCTTTTCCAGATCTTATCCATTGCCAAAATAACTGCATTGGAATTAATCATTAATTTCTAATTAAGATCAAAATAGCGTACTTGTGACAGTCGACGATAAAATCCACTCACAATTTCTTATAATATTTGTGAATAGGCAGTGGTGGTTCCAAGAATTCTTGGTGGGAGATGCTATGAATGAATTTTTAGGGAGTTGGTGGGAGGGTGAAATGAAATTTTGAAAAGGTTGACAAGAGAAAAAAGGTCATTAACTGTGTTTTGCCCGGTAAATGTGTATAAAACTTCCAGAAAAAAGCTGATAAGCAAAAAAGGTCATCAGCTCTGTTTTGTATAAAAATGCCTGGCGGACATGTAGAGGCGTAACGACTCGCACTGCTAAATCCTCTGAAACTATGAAAAGCAAAAAGAAAAAAAGCTCGCTGGGGATGCATCCACGGTCACCCCAAAGTGGAACCGCGACTGTGAATAGAGCTATTGTGAAATTGCTTACTATCACACGTCAATGCATAAGAAATCCGCTGCCTTTCGCGCAGGGATATTTGTACACCCACTTAACACCCCCAATTTGAAACCGACACCACCAACACCACCAATATTAGCTACGCAACACCCCCAATTTTATCTACGGGATGATCTCTTTTTGCTTGTCAGACTTTTTGGGCAGGGGACCCCAGAATCTACGGACACCCCAAAATTGATAATCCTATAAATAACCCTGCTTTCGCGTACCTCCTGGAAACTCCCTCCCCATGGGGTAGAGGTACCGCCGTTTGGGAACCACTGGGCTTAAGCAACGAAAACGCCGAACTGAAAAAAGCTCTGGAAAACAAAAGAATCAGTAAGAACACCTGCTGGAAACTAGTTAAAGCACTAGTGTGGCCCATAGCCACCTACGACTGTGAAAGCTGGAAGTTGAAGAAGACATATGCGAAGAGGATGTTAGCCTTTGAAAACAAATATTTCCGGAAATGTACGCAGATTCCTTGGACTGCTAAGATGACCAACGAAGCAATTTGGTCAAAACGTGGAGAAGAACTATAGTGCTATTACAGCAAGTGAAGACATGAGAATTTTGCTACTTCGGTCAAATACTTCATCAAGAGAAACTGAGCATCGATGATCGAACGGACTATATCATAAGTGGATTAACATCAGGACAAAGACATAAATGGAGACCAGCAATAGCCTGGATCGACACCATTGGAGATTATGGCGAATGGACTAAACTCGCTCACGTCTGATCATCATAGTCAGAGACAGGAAACATGGAGTTCAATTGTTCAATGTTCATCACTGTGGTCAGCGTTCATCAGTGAAGGCGACCTAGAAACAGATACAGATCTGAGATACAGATACTGATACAGATACAGATGCATATGCAGATGGGTACCCACGCACTAACTCAGATTCGTGTTTAGCTCTCTTCGTGAAGCATAAGTAATTGGACACAACATGGCAGGTATCTGCATATTTTAAGACCGTATATATGTTACAGTGAAACTGTGAAACTAGTGATTTCACGAAATCCCTAGCACAGTTAGTGATTTCGTTAAGTCACCATTTAACTGAGTGATTTCATGAAAACTCTAGAGATTTCCCGTATTTACTGAAAATGTGCTTCAGTTATTTCACGAAATCACTAACTTCGTTAAGAGTTGAATTCTTTAGATAAGATAGGCTTTACGACAACGCGGTGGTTTTGGGAGACTTTCTTTTTCTTGACACACGGATAGTAAGATTTGAAAAGTTCAACAGCTTCAATCGTGATGTTGGCATATTTTTGGCAAGGTGTTTTAACATCCTGTCACGGCCACCGTGATCCGTTGCTACGTGTGCTTTGCTAATGATGTCGTAGGTGTCTTCTATAGTAGAGCGAAGTAGAATAATCTGTCTTCGGGTGATTTTCTTTTCCTAATCAATTTCTCCACATCGCCACAGGTCAGTTCTTTGTACTTATTAAGAATATAGAAATTGGAGTATAGGTTTAGGCCCCTATAACTACGACTTTATTATTAACATGCACAAGAAATTGAAGTATAACTATACGGTGTTCATATTTCAAGTTTACACTTACCTTTTTCTGACAGGCTTCATACTTTTCAAATAACTTCTTCCTAAATTCTTCCTCATAGCTCTCCTATGCAGACTGTGCCATTTTCAAACCTTAACTGTATGGCAGAATCGACAGGCCAGCTTGCCTATATATATATATATATATATATATATATATATATATATATATATACTATATATTGTCTATATGTTAGATGCTCAATAATTGCGATCAGTCACTGCCTTGACTAATAATACCAGGTGTCGTGTGTCAATCATTGTTTACTCTAACTGTTCTTTTCTATATTTTAACTGATCCATTCTTACCAGCTATATTAGTCGAAGTGCAGGGAGACAAGACCGACTTCCTGAACTCTAATACTCTTGGGATTTCGTATATTTACTAACTTCAGTTTTATTTTTTCAGAAATCACTAGCCTATATATATATATATATATATATATATATATATATATATATATAGTTTCACAGTTTCACTGAAACTTCAGTTTAAAACTTTATCAGTAAATACGTGAAATCCCTGGAGTATTTAGTGTTTTCATGAAATCACTAAGTGAAATGGTGACTTCACGAAATCACTAACTTTGCTAGGGATTTCGTGAGATCACTAGTTTCACAGTTTCACTGTAACATATATGTGTATAGTCTATGCGTAAAGTGGGTAAATCGTTTTAGAGCGAATCATTTGC
Organism: Metaphire vulgaris; assembly: GCA_018105865.1. NCBI lineage: Eukaryota > Metazoa > Annelida > Clitellata > Crassiclitellata > Megascolecidae > Metaphire > Metaphire vulgaris. The sequence continues at coordinate 3,104,769 of CM030848.1, forward strand.
AAGAATGTATAAAGTCCTCGTATATAACAGATACAGGGACACTGAAGTCGTGGGTGTGCTGGATACGCATTCTGGATCATCACTGATATTGATGAATTTCATCTATCTTTTCGTCTTTATTTTGTTTAATTTTCGCAGTTTATATCATGATATTTCATGAAATAGTGAAATTCCAAGCATTTAAACGCAGATAACTTCCAAATTACTTTCCAATTTCTTCGATGGTATTGACTTTGTGACTCTCAATAAATGAATCCGGAAGATTGAGGTACCTGGGTATAGGACTTGTCTTTAGGAACCTTTTTATAGCTTAAACGGCTGTGGCGCCTTCTAGCAGGTTTACTTAGCCTTCTAGACCACTTGAAAAATTGAAATAATAATAATTATTATTATTATTATTATTATTATTATTATTATTTTCAGCAGGCATGCATATGGGCAGCAAAATCATCAAGTTTCTTATGTGCTGAAAGTTCCGCGGAAGGCGATTGCGTTAAATCTCTGTCATGTCACGGATATTCGTTGTAGGAGAAAGGGTGTTATTATTATTATTATTATTATTATTATTATTATTATTATTATTATTATTATTATTATTATTATTATTATTATTATTATTATTATTACGTTTATACATTCTATTTGCTTCATTTGCCGAGACTGACCCCGCACGCTCGTCTCGGAACAGCCACAGCGTGAGAGCAACAGTCAGGGAGAATGGGCAGTTATCTCCTGTGATGAAAACACAGACAAATATTGGACATACAGTAATTGGTCACCTAAGATGCCTGCAATATTCGCTTTTAAACGGAACAACGGTCGGGTTTCTAGACAGCATTTAGGAATTACACAAGCAGAGAGACAACAGTTCTCTTCCAAGAAAATAAGCAGATGTTCCGTTTAATTTGACATTGCCAATTTTACGGACTTCCGCATGACTATTTGGTGATATGTATTTTAAAAATTTCGTCTCTACATTCGCTGAAAATTTCTTGTATGTCTTTGACATTGTCGGCACTTTTGTCGGAAAGTCACGTCCCAATTTTTGTATCCTCTCTGGAATTTCAGGTAAACATGCGTCGCTACATATTGTCTCGATGTTTTTGCGAACACGAGACCTTTAAAAGACAAGCAATTTGCGATTACAGTATTCTGTCTACGAAGAGACTTTTTATATTTGTTCGAAGATGAGGAAACCGTCAGACCTGATAAGCCTAATCCCGTTGAATTATTCAGGCAACTGTCATTCAATGGCGAGGAACATGTTGACGAAACGCAGCTTCCGTCTCAGGTGAGCAGACGGACAGTCGAGACGGAAGCTGACATTGTCCGCTTGCAGACATGGAAAGCTCTTCGAACCCCCGGGAGCCAATTGCATTGACTGGCGTTGTTGTTGCTGCTGCTGCTGCTGCTGCTGCTGCAACTGTTGCTGTAATTGTAAGGTCGTTAGAACCCTGCGGACTTCGATGCTAATTATAGAGACTTATGAAAATAAGATGAGACTCGCCGTGTCTGTTCATTTCGTGCCTTCGTCGCGTTTTATTATCCGTCGACGTTGTGTTGTAAAGGTGGCTTTTAGTCAACCAAATGTATGATAATACAGCAACAACAACGACGACAACAACAGGTACTAATCAAGGCGAAGTTATCGGCGTTGTTGAAATATCACTCGCTCTTAAAAAGTGCTTCGAATGAAGAGTAACTTTGCATTACACTATTCTAAAGGTTTCTAGCTTTTTCTATGCGATCTGCCATAGGCCTATAGACTTAGCTTTTGCGTCTTCTGCTTTGTAAATTTTCCACTTTTCCAATATTTCACCGAATAATCTTTATCTAATATTTCCAGGTTGTAGTCTTGGGCCAACGATTTTCATGGTTCCCATATTAAGTTGTTGCCAGAAGAATCCGGAAATATAAGAGAAACGGATATATAAAAGGTTCGTTGGTTTTGTTGTCATAGGCTGCGTATCGTTCCGCAGAATGCGTCTCCTCTTTGTGGAAATGCATTTTCCCATTTATCGCTTATTACAGAATACATCTTGGTGTTTTTTGAAAATAATTAATTTCAAGCTGTCTGTCGATTAGTTTAGTAATAGAAGGTCACCGATAAGTTCTTCGATTGATTTTGACTGCCTCAATTGTATGAGCATGTCATTGATTTATCTACATAATTGTAAAACCTTTCCGAAGGCTGTTTGATTTGACTGTGTTTATTTGTGCAACACATAGCAGAACCAGACGGGACACTGTGACCTTTCTAACCACAGCAACTGACTATACTCAAAATATTGAAGCCTTATGGGGTTATCGTTATACTGCGATTCTTTCACCCACTGAGACGTATTATCTTCCAGGCATACGACCCTTTAGCAAGTCAAACCTAGGAACAGAGAAAGTCAAAGACCGCGCAAGTTCGTCTTCTGTTTCGAATGAACATTACTAGAAGGTTACGAATAAAGGATACACATTGTGGTAAAGGTTCTCAACACGTGGCTATTTGCATCAGACTGGCGTTGCCATTATAATAATAGCGGCGTTCGTGCAATATTGATTGACAGCAGCTTTTCATATTAATAGGACACTGTGGTTTGCTTGGAAATCTTCGATTTAGATTTTGCTGGTAGCAATTGTTGTTATACCGTGCGTTGCGATGCGCTGTAAAGAAATAGTTTTCGTGCGGATGAAACCCTTCAAAGCTGAATATCACGAAGAGATTTGCATCGACTGAAATAATAAGCAACTTCGGTCTCGAAAACATTCATAATGTACTGTGCTATTTATTCCTGGGTGATGGAATCAACATCATAAATCATCGTCTTTAGCATTGATTGGCCTACAATTTCCAAGAGCTTATAAGCTATGTCCAGTGCTTTTTCCTCCTATAGCAGTCGTTCATAGCTCCCTTTCCCTACTCCAAATATAGAGATTTAAGGTAAGCGACAGAAACTCTGGAAGAATATTCGCGGGAACTTCGATTAGAGATAAATTTTTAGAAATTGGGGATTTTGCGACCGTTTTGTCAAAACTATGATCTCTATAAAAATGGTTGTTGCATATTTGACTCAATCGTCAATCTCCGATTTTTTTCCCATTGATTTACTTTGTATTAATTTATTATAAATGCCAAAATAATAGTCACGTGACCTTGCCAAATGCTGCCTCAGAAAGATTCTGAGCAACGAAGAATGTCTTAGACTTAGAAAAGAATGTTGTTCAGACACATAGACCTATCTACGGCTTAAACCCCCATCCCGCAGGATAATCGAATAGTATTCTCACAATAAATACATCTATTAAAAAATCTATTACACTTAACTAGGGAGGACGATAGATAAAAGATTCGATATACTCTGTACATGATTTTTGAAGATTTAAAGATAGATATGAAAGTTGATAACGTCCAGGAAGATATAACAGCCAACTCCAGCTATATATCTATGAGGTAAAATAGAGCACGTAGGCCTATAACTGTGATTGGAAAAATAACGAGAACATCAGTACCAAGTTCCATTCAGAATGGAATTGTCACGTGGTTGCGAGCAAATAGTGCAATTAGATTGATCCGCCATGTACGACAAGACGTTCGTCAAGAAAATTACGCAATTTGTCAATACAAGAACAGCATTCCTCTCTCTCTTTCTCTTTCTCTCTCTTTCTCTCTCTCTCTCTCTCTCTCTCTCTTCTCTCTCTCTCTCTCTCTTTCTCTCTTTCTCTCTCTCCATCTTCTCAGAAGAGCAGGTACACGCATCGGTTATTGCTGATGTAGTTGTCAGCGTGGTCGTACGCACAAGACAGTTTACACCAAGAGATTGGTCGCGGCTGAGAGCCGTCCTGTTGTTATGCGTTATGAAAGGCGTCGCCATTAATTAATAGCGTACATGTGTTCGGCAGAGATAACGACGCCGCTTGTCTTAGGATCTCCAAAGGGAAACATTGCTCAAACACAGAGGATACCAACAAAGACCGTTTTCCATCAAATACGCCGTATACGTTAACCTGGAAACAGATTGCTCAACCGTCAACTGGAATAATAGCACAATTTAATAACGATACGAGAAGACAATAAGAAACCGATTATAATGAAATTCAAGAAAATGGCTACAGAACTAATCATGCTCCTCATCCTCAGATCATGATCATGATCAGTGTCGTTTTCGTGGTCTTAGGTGTTGTTGTTGTCGTACAGCACCGTAATCCCTGTTCTTTATTTCTTCAGTTATTGTGCGCAGCAATATCCGGTTGGGTCCTTTCCGGTTGCCAGAGCGTGTTTCTTTCCTCGGGTTATCGCCGTCTCTTGCAGTTTCGCCGAGACGTCTTGCGCTTCTTATTGATGCTATTCGGCCCATTCGCCATTTCTCAACGAGTACTCGATACGTCGTTCTCCTGGTTCTCCAGCGTCGTTCTAGAGTTCTTCGGTAGTTCGCCGTTGTCTGTTCCGTCATCTTGTCCGCCATTTGACCGACGGAGTCTAAGTCGGAACAGACCCGTCGACAGAAAACCCTGGCTCCTGGGCAGATCAGTCTCGCCCCCCCCAACAATCTTTATTTTTAAAAGAGGAAAATTTTAACCGAAGCGTTTATAATTTAGAACATATCGGTTACTTTATGAATAATTGTCCTCAAAAATAAGTGACGACCTTTTTGCTTGTCACGACATTTCGACTGACATCAAACCCTTCTAAGCCCCCTCCCCGCCACCCTCAAATGCTCTATCATATTCGTTTGTTGCAAGACCATTCAGCATTCAATCATAAATAATCCCTCTGATTGATCTCTAGAATTACCTTGTCTTTTTCGGATGGATTTGAAGTACCGTCGATCCATATACCCTTCGGTATTAAAACTGGTGCTATAGAATTGCATAATTATTTATAAATATTGCAATATTGAGACAAATAAGTTTCTTGCGGGTCCTTTCGTGCCTTCTACGAGTCCCCCCCCCCGGCCCTTGGGCATTTGCATCCCGTGCCCTCTCTCGTCGACCCTGAGTCAGAATTACACTGTATACGTGTGTCGTCGAAGTCTTCGCTTAAAGTTCCATCTCATTTCGGACCTGAACAGTGGCGTAACGTGGGCGCGGGGGATCATTTAATTGACTGCCCCTGGGCCCCGTGGAAGTTATCGCAAAGACTACGCAGATGGTTAGGGTTAACCCTAATAACTCTAGAAACGAACGTGCTGACGACCTTTTTTTTTTTTTTTTTTTTTTTTTTTTTTGTTGGAAATCAGGTGATGACGTTTTTTTTTTTGCTCGTCAGCACGAAAGTTTAGGCTCATGTTGGCAAAGACCCGGCCCCCAAAAGTCACGTCGCCACTGATGAAAGGTTCGGCGACGGATCATTTAATTGCAGAATACTGACTCCGTGAGTTATCGCCGGATTTTCGATGGATCGACATCTTCTCGGTTCCTCTAGTCTCTCTCTCTGCCGGAGTGTTAACGCCTGTTTCTTCCGATCTTTGTTGGCTTATCATTGTTGAGAAGTATTTTCTTGCGGAAGACAGTTTCGCTCATGTTGGCATAGACTATTCGTCGCCTGATTCGTTAAGGCAGAGAATTTCTTTTCGCTTCCTGAGCGGATTTTCGAGATCGACATCTTCGGTTCCTCGTAGTCTCGTCAATGTTGTCAATAGACTCAATACAGCCATGTGTGCGGCACTGTGCAGAGTTCGTATAGCTAGATAACTAGCGGACCGTGCGACGCGTTATTATGTGTGGGAACTTGGGGAAGGGGCTGAGTCTGTGCAGTGATGTTGGAACTGGCCTCGACAACTGACAACCATTTCCGATTATGTTCCGATGAAGGATTGACAAAAGTTTTGATTGACATTCAAAGCCTCTGGTGAGCGCCTAACTACTTCCGACTGACATTCGTCGAGACATGCCAACCAATTTTTACTCGGAATATATCGGCGAATGACGAGAGCAAATCACCACGAGGATAATCTTGTTCCGACGTAATGTCCGCGTATTTTATCTGCTTAAGACAATCAAAAGTGGTTCAATATCATCTGGTTGACATGTTTGGTGAGGTTCTTCTACTTGGTTTTTCTTGATGCTGCAATTTTATGCTGCAGCCTACTGGCTCAGCTAGGCTAAGGAATGATGCATATGGCTTGCACTTGTAATGGTGATCAACACTAGCCCTTGTTTAAACTTCTTTCTGCCAACCGCCTCCTCCAGATTTCAAGGCAACTCACGCCACCAAAATTACCTGAATTGTAAAGCATGTTTTGTCCTGGCCAAACCAATCTTCTGTACGTTATTCCAATTTAAATCCTTAAGCAGTGCTTTGATGCTATATGGACCTACAGTATAGTAACTAATTAACGGTATACGGACATTCTCCCCCTGAACATAATCCTCCCGGACATTATCCCCCCCGGACATTATCCCCGGACATATCCCCCCGACAAAGAAGTAATAGATCTTAATTTTAAAAGGTACTTATCGGTTATCTGATGCCATGGCTGCCGTCAGTATCGTTTAGGGTTAGTGTTTAGTGTCTGGTTTATGGTGTGGGTAGTGATTATCGTCAAAGTCCATAGAATAAACAAAGGGAGGATTATGTCCGGCTGTGTCATTTCAAAAGGTGTACGGGGGGGGGCTAATGTCCGGGAGAGGTTATGTCCAGGGAGAATGTCCTACAATCGATTTAACAACCAATCGTTTGGTGTCCTTCCATGGTCTTGTGCTACTACAGTAACAGTTGTCCTTACTATTGTCATAGTTGCATCGCTTGTCATCTCAATGCAAACCAAGCCACATGATGATTTTCTTCGTCTGTCAGCAGCCATTGTAAATTCGATTTTGAGATCTAGAATTCTCGTTCTGTTTGTTTTGAGCGATTACTAATTTTTGGTAGTTTCTGTTTATATCTTTTTCGCCTGAAAATTTGTTTTTGCGTGGAATATTATAGAGTCAGACAGCATTATAATTTGTTACTTGAACTATGAATTGCTCATTGAAACAACGGAAATTCTAATTGAAATTCTAGGATAAAGCACGAAGATTGTGAAGCGTAAGAGCGAAAAGTTGCGTGATTTAAATTTGTGTAAAACCTGAAAAGGCGTAACACAGACCTTGTCTCACTCTTGTCCTTGTTTTAGTAAATTTATGATTATTTTCTCATTGACCTAACCTCGCAAATCGAAGTCTAAAATTCGAAACGATTCTCTATTGTGAACATTGGCGGAACCACGGGGAGGGACACCGGAGTCACCCCTCCCCATTTCGGCTGGGACCAGTTATGGCATTTGTGCAGAACCGCTGACAAATATGGGGATTGGTGGTACGTATGATGGAAGAGAATGTGTGAAGGTGCCGGACACGAGGACCATTTTTTCGTGCAAATTTTTCACCCGACAAATTTCGATGTTCCCCTATTTTGAAATCCTGACTACGCCACTACTGGTGTATCCATCTCCGGACAGATAGATCCATTGTATTTTGGGCGTCTGACTTATATTTGGAAATGAACGCAGGCTTCTTAGTCGAGTGCTGTCTCTCTTTAACTATTGCCAAAGGTTTCTCCGGAGCCATGGGACGAAACGGAACGTGACTTTTGTATCCAATCCGTAATCTCTCTCTCTCTCTCTCTCGTGACAGTCAAGTGGCACTCTTTGTGTCAAGTGTAACAAGAGGCGAATTGGTCATCGGCAGAAGAAGAAGAAAAGGAAGAAGAAATGACGATATCGATCGATTGGAAAATTGATGCCCGCAAAGGCAATCACTTCGGACCGAGCGAATTCTATACTAAGCGTCGCTTCTATTGAAAAGTATTGATTAACAGCGTAGACACTGTGTGTGACACAATTGTTTTTTCTGGCAGAAAATTTGTGGGGCAACGAGTGACTGAGATCAAAGACGCACGAGTGACAGTCGCAGCGGGGAGTGACGTGAATCATGCCAAGAGGCAGGAACAGGTTAAGTTGTCAGACGAGAAAATAGAGCGGGAACGCCAAGGGTCACGGGGTCACGGGGTCGCAGGTCAAGTGGAAGGCGCAATACACGTTGAAACGAAACCGAAAAAGACGCGATTTAATTTAACGAAGTCGGGTTCCTCGATACTCGATCGCACGAATGCAGGAATGGAGGAATGCTATTCGCTGCGTTGAGTCAATTGCAGACTGCAGAGGGCGCCACAAGTCCAAGAAAATAGTGATCGTTGAAGCAATTCCAAACTGATTCTCTTGGGCCGCTCTTAAAATCCTCACCATTCCGTTTCATCAACGGACAACGCAACAATGGACAATTGGTAGCACTCCGTAAACAGGACATCGGCACGGGGCCTGGTACGATTAGCCGGTACTCGGTGGTTGGACGAGGTGTTTATCGCAGTGCACTGCGTGCTAGTTGTTCGCGCCTTGATTGTTGACGCCCAGTGCATTTATAGTGGCGCCTCAAGAATTAGATGCAAAGGGAGGGAGGGAGGGACGGGGACGGAGGGAGGAGGGAGGAGGGAGGGAGGGGGGGGGGAGGAGGGAGGAGGAGGGAGGAGGGAGGGAGGGAGGGAGGGAGGGAGGAGGGGGGGGAGGAGGAGGGAGGGTTGAAATTAGGGTTAAAGTTTGATCAAGATGAGTTCACTTACATGGCAAAGATAAAGGAGGCTTATGACCGCTTCTTAGAAAGCGTCGATAGACCATTTACAAGATGAATTCGTCTGTACCGTCCTACCCCCCTCACCCTCACCAGCATCCCCACTCCACTTCGTTCAACGCGTCAGTTCCAATTAGGCTTATCGCGGAACTAAAATTACTAAATTAGGTCACGCTCACTGCGCATGCGTATGCAAATGTGGACATTGGATAGTCGGATACATACAAGCAGTATTGTTTTTAGTGCTAAAAAGAGATCGTAAAGTTTATTTTGCTCCGTGGAAAAATTTAGTATTTAGAATGCCCAACAAACACTGTTGTTATGGAACTTGTACAAATGACAGTAGGAAAGCTGAAATTTGTTTGAAAGAAGGCGTTCGTTTTATACAGTTCCCCGATCCGTCGACTGAAAGAGCAAAAGCAGAGAGGTGGGTTGTAGCATGTCGCCGAGAGAACTTTACTATCGGGAGCATTACCAGATGGACATACATTTGCAACAAGCACTTCTTAGATCCAACTGGGCCAACTCAGATGAATCCGGATCCCCGACATCCACTGTCCGATTTGAAAGCTTGCGCAAACGACAGCGTAGACCTGCTAAAGAACGACCAGTGATATTGGAGAAATGTCAAAAACTGGATATTGCCGAAACGCTCTTGTCATTGCAATACCAACAACCTGAAAGGGATGATAAGTTCAGGAATGTAGGCAATGACAATTGCTCAGTTGCAGCGGATTCAGTTACTTTGAATACATCGGCAGACATTGAGATGCTTGTGAGTAGATCTAAGACATGACAATTTATAAATCTTATCTTAAGTACTGTTCTGATCTAAACTAAATAATCAATCAACATTCTATACCCAAATAAATATAAAAAAGTTAATAATATGTAAATTTGGTAGTATACATTTCATGTTAATTAATTAATTATTTAATTAATTATTTAATTAACACTGTTAATTATGGTTAAGAAATAAATGACTTGATTGATTGATTTCTCACATATAATAAATTCAATAAAAAATATTGCCATGTATGTTTACATTTTTCAATTGTTAAACCATAGTAGTTTAACCTTCAATTGATATGTATTGTATGCATATTTCAGATTGACATTCCTGCAATTGTACAGTCGGTGGCGGTTCAAGTAAGCACGTCTACCGGTACTCAAACTGAAGCAACAAACAACCGTGCTGACAAGGAAACGCAGACCGAATGGGTTGGTCGTGACGTTATCCTAGCCATGCAAGAGACAATACATCGAAACGAGAAATTGATAAACAGCAACTCCACCAGAGTTGCATGGGCGGCTGAAAAACCATTCGAGCCATCCCAAAAAAGTGAAACAGACTGAATAGTTATGCTAGGTGCTTTCAGTTTTGAACAATGTAAGAAAAGTGAAAGTCATTTCCATTTTTATACTGGCTTAACAGTGGCCCAATTCTTGCATTTATTTTCTGCCTTGGGTACAGCTGTAAACAATCTCATATATTACAAAGGAAAAAACTCAAGAAATGAAACGAAGAAAACTTAATATGAAGATACCCGCTATAGATCAGTTATTTTTAACATTGGTTCGTTTAAGAGTTGGGCTATTACACAAAGACTTAAGTTATCGTTTCCAAATCAGTGTATCGACTATTTCATCAATAGTAACAACTTGGATTCAAGTGTTGTATTTGAGATTTAAGACATTACAAATGTTTCCAGACCGATCTATACTTAGGCAGATACGTCCAAAATCTTTTTCTAAGTACCCAAACTGTCGTGTTATTATCGATTGCTTTGAAATATTTACACAAAGTTCAAACAATTTTGAGGAACAAGGCAATGTATATTCATCATACAAACATCATGCAACATTTAAGTTTTTGATTGGAATCGCATATAATGGTGCCATAACATACTTATCGGATGGATTTGAAGGTTCCATATCTGATAAAGAGCTTGTGCGGCGTTGTGGTATAGCCTACTTGATTTATTAGAAGCAGGAGACCTTGTTATGGCAGATAGGGGATTCACTATTAAGGATTTGCTTGACCCATTAGGTATTACGCTCAAGATACCCCCTTTTTTGAACGGAAGAGACAAGCTAACTCCGCAAGAGGAATTGGAAACAAAGCGTATAGCTAAGCTTCGCATTCATGTGGAACGTGCAATAGGCCGAGTGAAAAAGTTTAGGCTAATTGAGCGTGTCATTCCGCTTAACATGAAGGCTAGTGTTTCACAGATGGTTTTTGTTGCTGCATGCCTAGTAAATTATCAGAAACCATTGATAAAATGATGTTATTGCATTGTTAGGTTTTTAGAATGTTTGATCATAGTTAGCTTAATGAAATGTTCTAGCCTAGTAAGCTTTATATTATCCTTTGGTGGACCTGTGTTTGCTTATTGGAAAAAATTATTATACAGTTACATGGGAGTTAGCTTAATTAATATTCTTGCTTTGTTAGATATATAGTAGACATTGTTGGACTTGTGTCTTTTTATCCACGACATACTTATTGTCAGGCGTGCTTGAATGCAAAACTGATAATGAACGATGAAATTATTCGTAAATTTTTGGACTTGTGTGTCATTGAAAAAATGAAGACTACAAAATATGGACATTCATTAAATGGAAGAACAGTAAACATTCAAATGCATTATACCAGACGTTACTTTAATTACATCTGGAAGCAACAATAAATTAATGGTGTAACTTTGACTGCAGTTCAAGTAATTAATCAAACATACACATAAGTAGTACGATAAATATGAAACAAGCTCAGGATATAGAATTGAGAAAAGACTAGTTAAAAATAATAAGTGTACTACTAATACTAATAATAATAGTACATAATAATAATGCTACAATAATAATTAGTAGGCCTAATAATAATAATAATTGTAATAATCAAGGTAATAATAATAATTGTAATAATCAAGGTAATAATAATAATATTTGTAATAATAATAATAATAATTGTTATATATATATATATATATATATATATATATATATATATATAGTCAAAGACTTAAACTGGCACACAAATGCTGCAGGCTAGCAAAGTCGTATAGTTACTTTCACAAAACACAAGGAGACAAACTTCGAGGCACTTTCATCTCAAAGTATTCCGGCAGAATCCAGCTTTTACAAGAGTTCAACAACTGACTGTGTACCAAAGGCCACTCAATGTCAAACGGAATACGCTCGATGCTAATCCCCTGAGGCGTCCAAATGACAAAATCACACCACTCCATTTCCATGACAGCCATAGCGAATTGAACCTGGTAATGGTATTTATGTTTATTTTTAAGTTTCAAACAGTTATTTTCCAACTTACAACAAAATGAGTGTCTCTGAGTATTCGACAAGCTGGAAAAGTCAGTAGGTAGTCTGTCACGCAAGATATACGGACACTTTATTTCAAGTAGGTCTGCTGACGGACTGCTGGATGGATCTGTTACAATGCCATCGGAACTGCAAGCAAACAAGGGCCACTTTGGATTTATCCACAACCCTGTCTCTCGAACAGAGAAACCTGGAATGCTGTTCCTCGCTTTAATATATGCCTCTCTAGCACTAACCTCTTGATCACATCCATACTTCATTGCTGCATTCTGCACGCAGGATGTTCCCCACACGATTTCATTGAGTAGCCTAACACGAGCGTTCATTGAGGTAGCACTCAATACAGATTTGACTCGGGACGAAGTGATCTTACATTGGCGCATAATCTGCCAGTTATCTGTCCGTTGTGTCCTTTCTATGCACACCGGTTGATTGTGCGTATTCAGTTGGTTGGTCACATTGAAGATAAAAAAATCCACCAATTGACTCACTACTGTCTTTCTCTCTTCCGTTAGGTCGTAGTCTTCGTTTCTAACCTTCAGTATTGATTCCCACATGCTGTAAGTACCCGTTACAGGCATACTGCGGATGAATTCCTGTTTGAACGATTCGTCAGCTGCAACTTGTGGTAAAAAAGGGATATGTTCAATAATTCGTGTTGGTGGTATTTTTTTATGGTACGAAGGAACATGCAAAGGCTGTGGATTCTTACGCTTGCGGCCCTTGTTCCAGGAACATGGTTTACTGGTTGAAGCAGCGGCTTCGTACCCATTTGTTGATATATGCTTCTCTAGCCAAAGAAGTACTGCACATACGTGACTGCAGCGACCCATTGCTGAAGCTTTGCACTCGCAACTGGCATCCCTCACAGTTCCTGACACGCATGACAAGCAGACCATAACACGGTAAATGACTTCAATATTAAAGGACGACTTGACCATTGCTTTTACATAATAGTGTTCCTTGTGTTTAGCATCATATACATCAGTTACGTAACCGGAGTCAACGTACTGTTGGCCACGACGAAAAGGTTTGCTCGTCCCATAATACTGATCTTCTTCCTCAGCTTCAGCAGCTGGCACTGATCGTAGAATTGCAGTTTCGATCATGTAATGATATATGATTCCATGGCAGTATGCTTGCAGCACAGACTGTGATGGAAAGAGGTTCCACCCAGTTATTGGTGCAACAGGAACTTCTACAACTCCACTTCCACCTGGCTTTGTATTTGCATCTGTCTTCGCGTGTTGCAGAACTTTGGAGACCTTGTCCTTATACAATTTTCCTCCGTCCACGCCGATGTATAGGTCCTGGTGTAATCCTGATCTAATGCTAGTCTCAACCATACAATACGTTATAAAATACCTTTACTATTGTTGAATCAGCATCATACTTAATGCTAATAGGCTACCTTGTAAAACTTAAAACTTCATATAATCCTACCATCAAATTGCATTTTTTTATGAACAGGACACAGTTCATACGGTCCTCCCGAATAATTAGTTGGCGGGGGACAGAGTATCAATTATCTCCCCCCAATGTTTTGGCCTATATGGTAAAAAATTCTATCCTACCCTATGATGTTGATGCCAGAATTACGCCAAATCCACATTCTCTCATTTAGGATGACCTTTTTTGTTTGTCAGGGTATTTGGAGAGGGGAAAATATAGAAATATCAGGATGACCTTCTTTTTGGCTTGTCAAGACGTATTTCATGGACGATTTTAAGTCCCCATCATAATATGCAATATCTCTCCAAAATGGGGAGGGGATATTTATATTTCTGAGGGAGTCAACTTTTTAAAAATTACTCTATCCCCCCCCCCCCCAATGTTGACACCAGGTTTACGCCCCTGGATATCACTAAAGTATCACCCTTACTCGTGGGTCGTCGCCTACTGTAAATCTCTATAACTAGTTATTTTATTCTGAATAGAGTTAAGAGCTGACAAGAAATTGATTATTTAAATTCTATCTCGCAATTTATATTTTAATATTCCAGTTCTCATGAAAATTATGTGTCTGTGTTTTGTCACAAATTAAGGTTATGAAAATAACCACACGACCGCTTTTTACTTAAGTCTTAGCGCCACATTAGACATTACCTCTGGCCTCTGCACAAGTTCATCCTTTTTTCCGGTGGTTAACAATCCTCTGCATTCGAGCCAACGTTTTAATTCAAGTACTGAATTGCAAGTAATATCACTATGACGAAGTTTAGCTCCGGGTACGTCTATTTCCGACAACTTTATTTCGAAAAAAGCGCTGCTTGACGCCATGGTCGCTATCGATTCGCTGTCCACATTATCATAAACAGCTGATCGCAGCTTGACCTACTTATTTTAATTAGATGCATGACGTCACGAAATGCCTTACGCGATCAGCCTAATTATTTCAACCGAACGAACCATTGCACTGTCAAACGTTCGACCATCTCACAGGTGCTCAATAAACTTCAAGAATTCTCCAACCAGGTACTTCTGCACTCGATACACAAACGGTATTTGATCTTTGCGGAAGAGAACTGTATCTTTGACATTACAACCAATGTTGTCGATGGTTTTATACTCCAGTTAATCTGTTTCTTTCTGTCAAATCTTGTAGTTTGCCGATAGTTTCTCGGCATTTTAATTCATCAATTAAAAGTACACTGTACAAGGTTCATATTTTCTGAGCTTTTGGTGAGATCTTTATGATAGCAGCTACAGGTTGTATGTAAATTTTTTAAATTTAGAATTTTCGTTTACAAATTTTCCTGTTTTAATACATTCTAAAGTTGAGTTTTCAAATCGGATCTTCAGGAAAAGTTTCTATATTTTTAAAACTTGAAAATACGATTTTTGATCATCAGCAATGAAGTGAGAGCAGTGAAGCCAGTAGTATGACCGATATTGCTTGGGTATCTCGAACTATCTCCAGCATAATCCGTGTTTTTTCCCTAAATTCCAGCGTCAACAGTTACCACAGTTTATAACGAAGTTGCGCCTCGCCAGGCGCCGAAGCAGTCGCAAACTGAAGCATCGTACAAAATCTCATCTAATAACTATACGGCCGATAGACGCAACGCATTCAGAGAGAGAGAGAGAGAGAGAGAGAGAGAGAGAGAGAGAGAGAGAGAGAGAGAGAGAGAGACAGACAGACAGACAGACAGACAGACAGACAGACAGACAGACAGACAGAGACAGAGACAGACAGACAGACAGAGACAGAGAGAGAAAGAGACAGAGAGACAGATAGAGAGAGAGAGAGAGAGAGACAGAGAGAGAGAGACAGAGAGACAGAGAGACAGAGAGACAGAGAGACAGAGAGAGAGTGTTCTGTTGCGAAATAGAACAGGAGGCAAAATTTAGCCACTTTGCTCGTCACAGAAGCATATTCACAATATGCGGTGTACCACATTATGGGATATCCACCGAATTCCAGCCCAGTAGCTTAATGCATCTTCACCATACGAGCAAATAGTAGAGTAGATAGAATCTGTGAAACGAGAGGAACCTGGCCACAGAGAAGTTCGTGACACTGTTAACTGATCCAATCAAATCGCTGATTAGGTCGTTAAAGATCCTCCTGTATATAAGCAGCAATGGACAGGAGCTGAGTTCCAGCAAAAGGCGAATTTCGTGATTTGATAGCCGTGTTTTTGTGCGTTTTCCGCAGCATCATTATTGATATTCGCTGATATTGTCAAGATATTTTTGACATTGATGGAATAAATGATGAGATACTTTTCGAAAAAGTTCAAAGCATTTCCATGTCCTTGCTTTCCAGTCCAATATCCGACTTTTCCCAAAAATTCACATTTATTGAAAGCTGAAGAGTAAGTAAGGCCATTTAAGATTTCCAAATTTATAATATACTTAAATAAAATTAAAAGCTGTATATACGCTTTTAAAATATGAGGCAATAGGAAAATTGATTGATTGATTGACTGAATGACTGACTGACTGAATGACTGAATGACTGACTGGCTGGTTGCTTGGTTGGCTGGTTGATTGATCGATCGATCGAGCGAGCGAAGGAGTGAGTGAGAAAATATTCGATAATAAGGTAATATGAGCAAATGAATCTAAGCAGTAGAAGGTGTGAGCCTAAGTTCCGATTGGGAGTCAGCCATTGACATACAGTAAATCCTTCGGTTTCTGCTACAGACGAGCAGCAGAGCCATAGCCATGGGAAAGAGGGGGTATGGGCCCATGCCCCCTCCTCTAATTCAATTCTCTACATCGAGGGTCCATGCATTTAATCAAATGAAATCGCCGATTTTTGCCATAAATCCGCTATTGTTAAAGGAAATCGATTGTTATTTGCACTGAATTTCTTATCTCGCGATCATTAACTGCCTTTGTGATGTGGACATCGCAATGGTTTCGACTGAGTCTTCAAAAATAGAACGCGCCTTTTTCGATCAGATCCAAATGCAATTTCGTGTCTTTAGCTGAGACTGATTTTAATACTCAGTTATGTAATAAATCAGTTTCGTGTACAAAAATAGATACGGAGACGACGACGACTACGACGATGCATGCATAGAGATTAGCAGGAATGATTGCATAGATATATTCGCTTGTACATACTGTACTTACACACACACACACATGCATACAGACGCACATACAGCACATGCATGCATACAACGCATGCATATAGCACACACATATATAGGCCCCTATTTGTCTACAGAAGACAGGCATACAGACAGACATGCATGCGTACATGAAGACAGACAAGCACTGCATGTATGCTTGCATACGTACATGTATGCGTATATGCGGGCAAAGAGACAAACATACTGCCATACTCACATGCATGCCTAGACACATCACATGCATAACTATGTGCATTACGGACATAGAGACAGACAGACAAACAAACATACAGCTAAATGCGCGTGCATGCATAGCTATACACAGCATAACTATGTACGTGGCTGTACATGTATGCGTGCACATGTACGCAATTTATTCCGTCGTCTAATCTATCAGATGCATGGCGTCTAAAAGAGCATCATCACCTGTGTATTCAGCGCTGATCAGTATGTCACGGGTCCATTCACCTCTTTGATGCCGCTCTTCTGGATCCACTCCGGGCGCGCAACAGAGGGCCCCGGGGCGGAACTGACGCCGGCGGGCGGGCGGTGACGGTGGCCGCTGAGGGCCGTCGGCGACCCCCACCCGATGCTCGCCCCCTGGCGGTTGGCGTCGATGGTGTGTTCATCAATATTAGTCGAGTCCTTTCATCGGAGAAGCAACGAGGCAGTCTTTGTAATGATAAATACAAGACTCTCCGTCTAATTACGTGCAGATGAGTCTCTATTCTCTCGGGCAATAAACGAGACCTATACCTTAGAATATATTGGCACAAATGTGGTCTGTAAGTTCGGCGATATTTATATTGCTACTTTAAACCGTTCAGTAAATTTTAGCATTAAACCTGTCTCAACTCCTGAATTTAATACCTTCACAAATGTGGATAAGTGTTGATGCCAGAATATAATCATGGAAATTTCGATTTCACTCCCTTTCTCTTCTTGACTGACTTAGGCTGACCGTGTCTTCCACATTTCACTCTAGGCTGTCATTAGAATAAAAGCAAAGGTAGTCCCTTGCTCGAGCGAGCGTTGGGTGGGGCGCTGACCTCCGTGTTCTAGTCAAGCAACGAATCAGGTGGCCTACGCCATTAATCTAGAGCAGGGGTCTCAAACACGCGGCCCGCGATGCATTTTGGGATTTTTAAAAAATTATTAAGATTGTCATAAATAGGCCTATCCGTATATCATGGACGTTGCAAGCGGAAACTGAAATTTCTCTTTCAAATCAAAGTCCGGTATAAGAAATTTAGATTAATGCAAATAATAATTAGGATATTAGGGCGCAGGCCGCACAGGTATGTACTAAGGTCCTAAATTTAGACTATAGACACCTAAGTATGGAAAGACGAAAAAATTCTAAGCATTTGGAAAGTCTTGGCTACAATCCCCCTTCTTTCATTTTATGCACTGGACTTTCAATATGCAACATGCTCCGTCCAAAAACCTTCGTGCTTGGATCCCTGAACCATATCAAGAGATGTTCACGAATCCAAATTTAAAAGTCTCACTGCGGATTACTGTTGAACGTCTCACTTTCAGTTATGTGGTCGGCTTAAAATTAAATATTGCAAATCAGGCGTTCTGTATTTTCTGACCCAACGAATCGCCAAAATAATAAAATAGCGGAATTTTAACTTTGTCCGGATCTTCGACGAAACCGACCGAAGAAAAGCAATTCTGTATGGACCGCCAATTTTTTTCTTTTTCAGTTGGAAGCATCACTGGAGGCGAAACGAACACTTGTCCGAAGAATTATTGGGACGAACCGTCCAAGAGATGCGTCTATTCGCTGCTCGTTGCAATGGAAGACATGACATCGACCAACGGACAACAAGTCAACTCTTCTTCCACCTACTGGACAAATAGAACTTGCACGTATGCCTTTCAGAGCTTACAATACATAATGGCGATTGTAACTGTACAGCAGCATTACAATTACTAATTGTAAGTCAAGCGCAAATCAGCAAGTGTATGCCCATGAGGTATGAGATAATAGCGTCTACAGTAAAACTCTTATAAAATGGATTATTTGTGAAATGAATAAACCGGATACAAATCTAAGTCGATTGACCTCTTTTCGTCGAGGAATTAATTGTTCTTGTCAAGTGGGCTTTTTGGGCTTTTTCTGAAAAGCCATTGTGCAATTCAATTTTAAACAATAAAATAAGCAGACACATAATAAAACAAAAGGATGGAGATTATAAAAATTTGATATTGTATTGATAATTTATTATTCATTGGACATCATCAAAGCCAGTCTATAAGTATTATATACACACACACACACACACACACACACACACACACATATATATATATATATATATATATATATATATATATATATATATATATATATATATATAAGAGAGAGAGAGAGAGAGAGAGAGAGAGAGTGCAAAAATGAAAACACAGAAACAAACTAGAGGACAAGAGGGTAAAGAATGAGGCTACACAGCAAGACCATAATGTGAATGAATGGCTGGAGTGTGGAACATAGTGGTTCCCACGCAGGGCGGACCCTATCCAACCACTCTAAACCCTATTATTATTATTATTATTATTATTATTATTATTATTATTATTATCCCTAAGATTTATTAAGCTAGCATTTGACAATGGATGTCTTTTATCTTTGACAATAAGCGAGATTGCATTGTTTGCAGTGGCGGTTCCAGGGGACGATGAACAAATTTATTGAAAGTTGGTGGGAAGATGCAAAGTGTAGAAGAAGAAAGAGAAGAGAGAGAAAACAGGTCATTGTTAGTGTTTTGCCCACTAAATGTTAATAAAACTTGCCAAATAAGCCCGACTAGCAAAAAAGGTCATTCGCAGTATTTTTCACTAATTTTGTAAAACTCACCGGAAAATAGGTTGACAAGCCAAAAAAGGTCATCCGGAACTCCGGTGGGAGGGGATGCATCCCTAGTCATCAACATGGTGGAACCGTTACTGATTGTTCGCCCAAGAGAATTTTCGTGTTTCTAGACTCCTGACGCAACTCTTAGTTTAAGTATAACGATCTTACATCCGACAAACCGAATCACTGCGTGGGTTCTTGTATCTTCAGGTCGACCTAAGGCCGGAGGGAAGGAGGCAGTCAATAAGTTCTCTTAGGCTTAGAGGGACTCCCTGCAGTAATGAATGAATCTCAGAATTTTTTTCGTTCCTGTAGCGTCGATTAAAATCGGCGTAAATATCGAACCAGAACGAAACAGTCTCTATGGTTTTACAAAGTTCTTTGCACTGATTTCGTTGTTGTCTTTGGTAATTTAACACGTTGACTGCGGCCTATTAAATAACTGAGACGCGGATACTATTGACGAGAGTCTACGACCTCCGTGGCTTTCCAGTTCCTATACAAAATGCGTGCGATCATGCGTGAAGTGAGTGACAGCCGTTAGATTATTCCCAAGGCCCGATCACGTTAGACGCCTACAGAGGAAAATATCTTGAAACAGATGCAAATGTTTAGAGGCTATAGAGCCACCTGTTACTAGAATGACTTTCTCTTTCCTCAGGTATGCACCAATTCATACGAAAAAGTGCAGGTGGTCTGTTATGTGCTCCATAACCGCGCTACGTAGACCTTGTCAGGAACTAGTAGTTATCTCAACAATGGCGATTGGATAAAACAATCAATGTCACGGGTCAAGAATGCAAAGCAATAAAAATGGCAATTATTGTGGCAAAGTGGACGCTATAGCCGATATAAATTCCAGGACCTTAGTAAGGACCTCAATTATCTGGTCCAAAAACGCTGACGGCATTACGTCTATGGTGATACAAGTTATTTGGGGTATTTATATTGAAGCTGAGGCGTGGGGTTTAGAAGGTGGGCCTTTTAGAAGGCCAATCGACGTTCTTCAGTAGAATGTGGCGCTTCCGATTGGTCATTTAGTCCACCTGCAACAATAGACGGCGCATCTATCTCAAGAGAACCAAGACTACTATTATAATTAGCATGGAGCGAATTGAGCTTCGTTATTGAGGCGGCGGAGCATGAGTATATTGTGGTTTTTTGAACAGGTGTTTATAGGACAAATATTCATACATTTTCTATAAAATTTGCTTGTCTTGATCGGTCACTCATTCTAGTAGCTAGAGGAAGCAGAAAAATGAATCCAAGATCCGTATAAGCTAAGATATTTGGCATTGAACTAAGGACGTCATATGACGTCCCTAGCGCCCTGAGAAACCAAAATAAGGACGTCAGTTGACGTCCCTAGCGTTCAACGTGTTAAAAAAGTCGTCTTGACGGTCCTTTGCGACAAAATTACGTGCGCAAATTTTTGATTTACAGCTTAGCGTTCTTGTTTTATATATATATATATATATATATATATATATATATATATATATATATATATCACATATATGCTGTATATTTAGCGCTTTTTCAGGTGATGCACAGTTTGCGCACTAGTTATTTGCGCACCGGGAATTTGCGAACCAGTACTTTGCGCACCAGTACATTGCGCACCCGCTTTTTGCGCAGCTATACTATCTATGCGCACCAAGTTAAGTAAAGTTCGTCTGTTAACCCGCTACAACAATGGTTGCATTATTGTGATGGAACTGATTGTTGGGACGAGTCACTGCCTTATGCAGTTTTGGCATAACAATTTCTTAATGTAAGCCTACTTTTATTGAACATGTTGAAACTATTAATATTTCTAGAATCAAATACGCCATAATAAAGATATTATTGCTGCACGACTTAACGACTGAATAAAAGAAGTAAAAGCATTATCAATACTGTTAATACTGAACTTGGTGCGCATAGTACAGGTGCTCAAAAACGGGTGCGCAATGTACTGATGCGCAAAGTACTAGTGCGCAAATTCCCAGGTGCGCATATGACTAGTGCGCATTCTGATGTAATCCTTTTTCAGTGGGGACGCACGAAAACGGCGTTTCCACGCCTTTTTTGCCAGAATCGTTTATATCGACATGCAATAATGCGTGTTCTACTTACAATCGGTTCTTTTTCAGCGAGAACTTACGGGAACAGCGTAAATTACATTTTAAGCAACGAGCTACATTGCATATAAATTTAATATACCAAGTACTGTTATTCTACTAATATCTATGGTATGCTTCTTACGACAAAACAGATATGAACTGAGTTCCCAAACCTTTTTCCTAGAAAAAAACACTATATAGGCCATACTGTATCATATACATACACGTTTTCATAAATAGGTATATATAGAATATTCTGATTCTATTTTTTCCTATGTTGATGATTTCATTTCAATTAGATAAAACTCGATTTATTTCTTGCGGGTAAAAATGTGAAATCTAAATCTATTTCGTTTTACCGGCAAACACCGAAATATCTCAGATATTTTGTATCCATAAAGTGCCTTGTTACGCAATAATTCTACGCGTAAAAGCTGTATTCTTTAGTTTTAAAGGCCTCGCTAAGAAAAAAGGAAAACACGTTTCCTTGATTTCCATGTAAAGAAATAGCTTAGAGATGTTTAGTTTTTAAAAACAGGTTCTATCTCTCTTGCGTCTGCGCTCCCAGACGACAGCCAACGTGCGTCTACACAGGTAGCACTAGAACCACTAGCACCTGTCGCAGTCGCACTTATTCGCCGAATAAGTGCCAATTATTAAAATGAAATTAAGTGCGTTTTTGCACTTACTGTACGCCCTGAGACGAAATTGATTTGCCAAAACGCCAGTAATTATATTTTGCCGTTTTACCGGTTAGTAGTAATCCATTTGTAAAATAGTTTAGTTCATACGGGCTTTATTCAAACTTATTCTTTGCATGTAAATAGTCGATACGCTACTCCATAATCTTAACACAGATGTGGCTTGGATCTTAGTGACAAGTGTTTGATGCATTCATATAAAGAATATTATGCATAGGAAAACGTATTAATAAAATTCCAGATTTGTTCAAAATTATGCAATTTTTAAAGAATGCAGAGAATAAAACAGGCTGCATGCGGTTTAGAATTTGCTGTTGAAAATGCGATTACATTTTTCAAAGGAGCATATTCCTTCTATTTTTACAGTGCACAAGTAGACTTATAATACTTATAATAGACTTATAATAGTAGACTCATAATACGCACGGGTCTCTGGGAGAGACAGTTCCATCTTAACGGGGACTCATTCCATCCCTGTTTCATTTCTCCGTCCTTCATTCTTCGGTTTGTCACGCATCTGTGATAGTGATGCACAGAGTTTTTACTTCATGCAAGATGACCTGACGACCAGAATACACAGCCTGTCTTCCGTCCACAGATTCGTTCTTCTAGGGTAAGCACGACCTTTGACCCGCAGCAAAGTGCACGCCATCCACAATCTGAACTATTGATCTTAGCTGCTGTAAACAATTCGGGGCTCATGGAATTGAAGATGACACGACTGAAAACGCTGCCTCTCCGACGCACTGCCACTAAACAGTCTCAGTTGCGCCTGGTGTATGTCATGTACCATCCACAGGCAGTTCTTGTCCGCGTCCTTTGCACGTGACTGTTGATTGCATCTATTGACGATTGACTGACTGACATACCGCGGGTTAAACAGACGCGAGAGAGACAGAGACAGAGACAGAGGCAGAGAGAGAGAGACATACAGAGAGAGAGAGAGAGAGACCGTATGTTTGTTCAAATCAGAGAGCGGAGCAGATGAAAGGCAGTTGATCCAGAGGGCTTTTTCACTTTGCTCTTCGCGTGAGATATCACGTGCGGTCGGGATTATGGCCTATTATGCCTCATTTGTCTCGCAGACGACGACGACGACGACGACGTTCGAATCGATTGATACTTTGAACAAACGCCGCGTGAGGCGCTGCTCTATGCTGACGCCGCGTTTTACGACCGCCGCTCCTGACGTCTGCGGAAACGAACTCTCCCTCTCCCCCACCCATTTTTTTCTTCTCTCTCCGTTGAACCGCATTTTCCTCAAAATGAATACTGATGAAGTCTGTGATACAAGCGACATTGTGCTCCGACGCTGGCCATCATAACTCACCAGACGCGTTTGCTCTTTCGACGAATTCCAACGCTCTGGACTTTGATGAACGTGTGTGTGTGTGTGTGTGTGTCTCATTTAGGGCATTTTTATCGGCGTTTTGTCATTTTCTAATTTGCCATTCAGAGTGCCAACCTAAATCACTTTGCACTCATTTATTTGCAATTCTGTTGGCCTCCACAATCGAACACAGATTGCCTGTCGTTAGCTCTCTCGCAGGGATAAAGGCGACAAAAAACTATCGAAAAGCAGAAAAGCATGGGCCTCGATAGTTATTTTCAGAAGCGGTTCTAGGGAAATAAAAAAACTGGGGTACTATGCCAAGCTCCTAAATGAAGAACAAGTCTGATGGTCAAAGGTCATCAACAGTTGTAATGAGTGTCAGGTCCCTCACCTGGTGTAATTTAATCGACCCACCAAAACTTGTGGTCAAACCTAAAATCTTGGGGACTAAAGACCCCTGCTCCAACGTTGAACCACCTCTGGTTATCTGCATTTACTAATGATATTAACTGCAGCTTATGAATGAAGGGTGGGAAAATACGAGTTTTATGCAGCCCGCCAAGTTTCTTAATTTTCAAATAATTTATTCACAGTTTAGGCCTTTTCAATGGACTTGCTAAGTAGGTTTTTGTTTCTGCTGTTGATGCTTTAAAGAAATTGAATGCGTTAGACGCTAAATTCCAAGATAATGGTATTTTTGCACATAAATTATAATCATTTGTAGAAATAAAAATGCCTCATATTACAAGCATTTAGCAGTATGTATAATGCATTTATTAGTTTATTATTTTAATTTTTAGCGCATAACTGGCATATTGATTGCTTGAAATGTGAGCATAATAATAAAATAATATTATTATTTTCATTTACGTGTTCGTACACTTTACATGTCCCGAAATTTCATTTCCCAAATTCAAACGCTGACAATGTAGAAGACATCCGAAATTCTGTGACATGTCAAAACTGCCAAAGATTATGTTTTTTTTCAAGAAGGTTCACCCGTAGACTCAATGCCCGTAGGTGCCGGTGCTGATGCCGGGTTTCGTGGCCATCGGCCCATAGGTGGCTAAGCCAATCATCGGCGGACGGTGGCCAGCCTCTTCCGCCGATCCTATGGTTACCTTCGCAATGCTGTCATTGCTACTCATTTTAGCACTACAATTGAGTGAAGGCTGAGTCATCCCCAGAGCTCCTGCGAGTCTCGAACTCGCTTCCGTCGGATCTACAGTTAAATGATGTTACCACTGTTCTATCTTCACTTGCAAAGGACGAATAACTTCAAAAGAAGTCTTCGCCCGCCCGTAATTTTTTGGTGAAAATATCTTGTCAGCGTAGTTTGAAAAATGGTAGCATTTTCCCTATATTCTATTCTATTCCATTCTATAAATAATTTATTAAACGCTATAACATAGCTAGAGCTAAAATCAAGAGCGATTTACAAGTGTTCATAAGATGTGCGAAATAAATGCGTCTTGAGGGCAGTCGCAAACGCCTCGAAGGATGTGATCGATGTCACTGTGTTTCTGGTTCTAGTAAAAATTGGGACGAACCTGAGAATCTTCGAGAATTTCTGCGTTTTTGTCCTCTTGACGTCAGAATTGTGCTTCTCGAAAAGTGCCAATTGGTTTGTCACTTGACGTGACATGATTGGATCTGCAAGCAATGGGGTAACTGTTGGGTGCTTGTTCTGTGTAGACTCTGGCAGCAGACAAACCGATGCTATCAGCAGCTTCTCAGGCAATGCCAGTCGGACGAAGCAGCCAACAGGGAACTGCGCTCACACGCCGCCCGCACCTGGGTCTACTCACTGACATGCTCTAAAGACCGCGTCAGACGTAGGTGAATCAATCCACACACACACGCACGCACACACACATACATACATACACACACGCACACACACGCGCGCACACACACATACACACACACACGCACACAGATCCATATTCCGATCCATCATTTTGTACGTGCTTAAATTCATGTGTTATTCTCAATCTAATGACAGGTCACTGCGTGGAATTGCTACGGTACAACATACTCTGTCATTGTCGACAATTATTGTTCTGCAATCGCCGCCAGACGATAATTAATTGACCGCCTCACCTAACTAAGCGCCAAGGACATACCTACTGTACCAGACTGCGTTTGACAATGACGAAATATATATACAATGTGGGGAGAGAAAACACAGTCGCACGGAGAGACTTAATGATTATGCAACGGATGTTGTGTTACACGTGAACCATTTACGTAACTGCTTGATTTGCAATCTGAGTTCAGCCGTAGGCAGAGAGAGAGAGAGAGATGGCAGTTCTCAGCTGATCTTGGTATCAGAGAATTTTAAAGGCTAGACTTTGTGACCAAGCGGAAACAAGTAGAAAAAACATAGACAAAGTTAAACGGAAAGAAAATCCTTCAATCATTTTATATCGTTTAGCGTTGAGATCGCAAAAAAATTCGAAAATCATGTCAGTGAAGTAGTTTTGAAATTCGAAACGGACTGTTTGACCGTGTCTTGTTTGACCGTGTCTTGTTTGACCTTCACAAAGTGTGGTAGGGCCTATTTGCTAGAAAATGGGGAGAGAGAAATAATTCCTGGTCACTGCTTATGACCCCCCCCCCCAATGGTTCTCTCTATACTGCACATAGCAAGGAGAAAGTTGCATGCTGTCATTAACTTCTTTGGCTAACTTGTTTGACATAATGAAACAATTAAAACCTATTTTCTCCATAGGTCTGATTCTCAACTACCATTCTGTCTACGTGCACTTTTTACGAAATGTTGCTGCTAGGTCGTCAGACTTCAGTAGCCTATGTCTTAATCTAATCTAATCTTAAACTTCTATAGCGCAACTTCATAATGCACAGGAGCATCAACCGATGGCGCACCAAATCCAAATCATTAAAGATCCCAAGTCAAATCCAGGGTATCCGGCCAGACAAACGGGTGACAGTCTACAGTGGATAAGCCGGGTCAAAAAGACGTGGTTTTAATCTTGTTCTAAAAATCTGTAATGAATTTGAAAGTTCACCCATCGATTTTTGCTAACCTCAGCAACCTTTTTCCCGACCCAAATCCGACCATGGTTTGACTCATGCATGTGAGACATGGACCATGAAGAAACAAGACAGATTAAACTGAACGCATTTGAAATGAAATGTCATAGAAAAATAATGAAAATAAGTTATAAAGACATGATTAAAAATGATACCATTCGCAAAGACCTGAGACGAACAAAGACTGTTATGGAGAAGACCAAAGACAGAAAGTTATAAATATTTGGACACATCTGCAGAATCAGGGATGAAAGACTAATAAGGGCAGTGATGATGGGAAGATCAGATGGTATGTGAAAAAGAGAAAGACCAAGGAGAAGATGGATCGATGATATTCTCGAATGGACTTGACTTGACAACCAAAATGCGATACGCTTGGACAAAGAAAGGAAAGGGCCATGGATGAGCACTTCTACACTGTTGGCTTCGACGATCCTTATGGACTATGGAGTGTGATGATGATGATGATGATGATGATGATGATGATGATGATGATGCTGATGATGATGAAGAAACTATCAAAAGTAATTTGAAGTTTAAACCGACTAAGATTCGTTAATAATTTTAAATAGTTTTCTAACTGAATTCATCTCTATCAGAAAGAAGCGAATTGGCGGCGAGGATTTTAATATTTTTAGTGGCAGTCAGAACATTTTGAATGAAATGCTTATTATAAACTGTGCTGACTAAACGTGTGAAGAGTTGAGCAGAATTTGTTCGTTTGATTGCCTCGAATCCATTCCTGGGCCCAACGCTGCACTGGGCAGAGATTCCGAAAAATCCAGCCTTTCTGATTTTGTTTGCGTTCCTCGCTGTTTGAATGTTTGAATAGCTTCTTGCACTGGTCCCTATACTTAATCTATTTTTTAGAGATAGCTTAGAATGTAAAGCATCGTATGAGGCCACTGTTAATCAAAAATCCACTCTATTTTACTTTTGCACTCTGCTTTTCAATTTTCACGGTCGACATAAATAAAGTGAAGTCTCGAAATTCTCTTCTCATTATTCAAAATTGCGAATCAAAGTTTTCTTTGCGCTCAAATGTACATTAAATCCATTAGCATAGACGCCGTACACGTCCCCGTGTGGGAAATTTAATTATCAATCTAGAGACGCATGTCTCGAGCATATCGATGTCTCGCTGTCTTGGTCGGTGTACAGACGAAAGATCCTTGCATTCAGGTTGACCCCCACCCCACCCCTACCCCTCCTGCGTCAATAGACGCAGTTGAGTGCCACCCACACTCAGAAAGTCAACCGAAGACGGGATATTGATTAGATTTTCAATCACGGAGATAAATTCCATTGTCGTGTTGTTGGAGATGGTCCGGGGACTCGGTCAATGGCTGGTGGTGGTGGTGGTGGTGGTGGTGGTGTCGACTGGTGGCTTCCGTCTTCCCATTTCGCCGTCGACGATGTCACGTGACGCCTCGGCGCACCGCAGCAGCCGATGTCCGGTTGAACAAGTAGCGGTACGGAGGCAACAGAGGGACCGCGCATTCTGTGCAACGCGAAATATCTGCGCTTGCATAAAGAACCGAATGAAACTATAACAAACAACGGCAGGATAAATGCATAGATATCGAATGAATATGAATGCTGAGTAGTGGTCACTGGACACTGTTTGAATTGAGTGAGGACTTAAGCAAAGCAAATTTTTGAAGCATTTATTCCACAAATGAATTCGACAAGTCTAAAGTTCCATTTCAGTGCCTATGGAACGAGTTGAATTTTAAATTTCTCACAAAATATTTGACAAAATAAGCTTAGAGTCACACATTTATCCAAAAGTGTTTGGCTTTTAATGTATAATATATTTTAAAAGCGTTTGCTATTAGAAAGCAGTTTTCGCTTCAATATGCAAAGGAGACGACTGACATCTTAGTTGATCTTATTTGTTTATATTTCTCAACTTCTTTAGATCGCAATCTAAACACTGAATCTCATACTTTTAAAATGCGTTTACTTTGTAATGGAAAACTCTCGAGACAGTCTCGCTGTTGTCTCGATATACGCGCTTTGGCGTTGGTCTTTAATGGGTTAAAAGTAGTCAGCAAGATCTGATCATAATGTACTCTGTTCCTAAAATCTTTCCGAAGGACTCTTGTGCAACAACGGCTATGTCACATAAGCTCTCACAAACATGATGATGGCGATGACTATGATGACCATGATGATGACGATGATGATGATGATGATGATATGATGATGATGATAATGATGTGTAAGCAACGAAAACAACTGGTTAAAATCTAGACTATAATTTTAAACTGTTTTGAAGCCATGCGGGTCAAAATGGTCAATCAATCAATCAGTGTTTGAGGATTGTCAACAGCCTACATTAAGGAATGAATTCGGTCTGTGTTATTCATTTTCCTTCTTTTTGATGACTTTCTTTGGGTTTCTCACCTCCTTTGATTATTCATTCGCTCGCATGACTACCAATATTTATCGTAAAAAGAAAGATCGCTAATAAGTAAAGGCACTGGCAAAAGCCCTAAGTGTCTAAACAGACAAAAATCAGCCAAGGTTTTCAGCCTTTTATATCGTGAGTAGTCTTTTTTATATTCGGATCAAGCAGACAGACAGCTGCTTCATGCATCTTGCACCTGCATCACGCACCTGGTTAAAGATGTTGCAGTTTCATAATAGGATTAGCTATCTAGGTTTCCAAGCCACCGAACTGCCAATTATGTTGTCCGTCGAAAAAGACACAATACACGGCCGTTTGCTCCGAGCAATTCCTACTGGATGGATGGCCTTAAGTGTACTTTCCCGAAGTATGACGGCTAATCGGCGCGTTCGAATATCGCCAGAAAGTGTACTTTCTCTTAAGACGCAGAAAAGCAAGACACCATCTGAGCCTTTGTCCGCGTTAAGGTCTTTTCACGAAGACATGATGCTGCCATAAGCTGCATTAACGTTTCCCTCTTCCTGAATCAATCCCCCCAAGGCGCGTATATTTTGACATAAAATAATCCTATGCTTTTTTCTCTACCATTTTATGTTCGTGAAACTTTCGTGACAACTTTCTTGTCTTGTTCAAAGTAAATGGTTCGTTGTCACAAGGCGATCGCATTGTTGGATAATTTCTTATAAAGTGCTTGCTACTGGGGTTTTTTCTGGCAGAGAAAAAATAATACACGAAAACCGATGTGTTTTCTCGTACACTATTTATGTCTTGTTACAGCCAGTGATGAAAACTTTATATTGATTCGATTTGAAACAGCCTGGAGCGATTTGCATTTAGATTTGAGTACGAGTCTACAGCGTCTTTAGCATAATGCTATTCGTATGGATTGGTCACATAATATTCGGACTAGAGTCAAAATACAATTTGAAAATTGCAAAATTTGATATTTTTACAAAATTTCTAGGAAACTGATTTTTGATCACGTGCTTTTATCATATTCTATTTTTCACCACAGCGATTTAATTTGAGATTTCAAATTGATCCGAATGGAGATTTGGATCAGTAATTCAGTATTAGAAAACAGGTCGACCTACTGAAGGTTTTATGACCCGAGATCGTTTCTAGTCTCGCTTATCTCCTGAGCGCTGTATATCTTTTTCTCGCTTGTCTACGATGTGCTCTAAAGGGAAATAATGGTCAAAATTTAACAAAATTGCGCAAATTAATTATATCGCTGACGGAGATTTGCCAATTCAGTTATAGACGAAAATAAAGAGAAGACGCACTCGTTGAATAATTGATCAGTCGTGGTTCGGTGCTCGTTAATTAGACTTGCTAATTAATTGAACTGAATTGCGTTCGCTTTAAAGTCTCTTCTGTGCTATCGTAGTTTCCGCTTTATTGCTCTCCCAGTACAAGAAATCTCGAGTTGCCGTTAAGAGGAAAATAAAACCGGAATAATGCTGTTATTCATGAGGGTCCGTTGGCCTCCTCGCGGCAAAATTACAATTTGCTTCGTTCGGCGTAATCTGATTTCTCCTCACCGGAGACCATTTTTGCGAAATCTAATTCGAAGCCTTTGTAACCCTTCGGGTCCTACGGGTCGGGTCAGTGACCCCCGGCGCTATCTTCCGCCGGAAGTCCACTCGTGTCACAAAGGAAAGACACGGACGCAGTCGCCGATACTGTCCGGGAAGCGGAATGCGTCCCTCTGCGGGATTCAATTCTGTGGGAAGCGCTCCAGGTCAATAGCTGGACTCCTCCTCCTCCTCCTCCTCCTCTTTGCCGGGCTTCCATTTATTATCATCATCCGTATCGTTTCTTTGAGTCTCGCCTGCATTTTTGAATCGCATTGAATTCAATGGATTCGATGCCGTTTAATGCTAAATGCTTAAACATTATTACAGCAGCAGCGGCAAATTTCGATGGAGATTCTGTGTCTACATCTGAAGAGATAGCGTCACGATAGTATAGGGTCTCTGCCTCTGCTCGATAATTAGTTTTTTCGGGGATAAATAATATTCGGGGCGTAAAATTCAGAAATAGCGGAATAACAAAATGAATGCGAATGTTGAAGAAAAAGTAAAAAGTATTTTCAATCTAATCAATCGTCAGTTTAATTTTGAGAATAATAATTAATATTTCTTGACAACATTTGAACATTGTTTCTGAAAATTTGCCGACATTTCAATATTGCAGTATAGTCTGCTGTCCTGTAATGTGATAGAAGAGGATACAATTATCAGTGATTATTAATTAATTATTAATATTATAAATACTACTAATATTATTATTCACAGCATTTTAGCTACCTTTGATGGCCTTACATTCATAAATATATTTGCACCTCAATGTCTGTTCGTAGCTACTTTAGGGAATTTGTACAATGTCCTGCTTTTGATGCCTTTCATAAACGTTACCACGATTTTGTTTTAGTCACTTTGCAAATAATCTTCGACTTTCAGGAAAACCAACTCAATTAATCTAGATTTTTGAAAAATATTCATCTGCCTATTTTCCTGATGAATAAATTATGTCCTTAAACTCGGCGACAATTTGTCAATCAAAATGACTGGACATTTTATGTTTTGTATGTTTTGACACTTCATTTCATAGACAGAGCAAACTTATGACTAATGAGGAAGTTCTACAAAATGTTGAAACAAAAGGAAC
The DNA here is from genome assembly GCA_018105865.1 of Metaphire vulgaris. NCBI lineage: Eukaryota > Metazoa > Annelida > Clitellata > Crassiclitellata > Megascolecidae > Metaphire > Metaphire vulgaris. Next base: position 3,136,434 of record CM030848.1, read on the forward strand.
GCTGATAAAAACATAGGATGGCAACAGTTCTAAGTTTTTGGACACATAGTAAGAAAGGACGGAGTGGAAAATCTGACATCAACAGGAAAAATATAGAGAGGAAAAGAGCAAGAAGAAGACAGACAATAGAATACACAAGATAGCCTAAGAGAATTATTAAGAACTGACTCAAAAACAGCATTAAACTGATAAGAACAGCCAGAAACAGGGCATAGTGAAAATACATGGTCGATGACGTAACAATACATGGCTCATGAAGAAGAAGGAGAAGAGAAGAAGAAGAAGAAGAAGAAGAAGAAGAAGAAGAAGAAAGAAGAAGAAGAAGAAGAAGAAGAAGAAGAAGAAGAAGAAGAAGAAGAAGAAGACGAAGACGAAGACGAAGAATAAAAAGAAGAAATAATCATCAATATTTCCTTGAGCAGTGGCGGCTCCACAGGGGGCCCGTGCCCCATATTGAATGTCTGACCCCTCCAGTAGCCCCCATGTTGGGACCCTATACTTAATACTACATACCTAACAGCAAATGGTTGCCCCCATTATTAGAAGTTGCCACCCCAACGGCCCTCCACTTGCCAAATCCTGGAGCCGCCACTGTCCTTGAGTATGTTTGCACTTAACTCCACGGTTACTCCTTATAATGGATGGTCCTCAGTTTTGAATCAATGTTGCAAAGTAGAGAACTTGTAAGAATGGCGATCATCTTGTTCTATTCATTCGCCCACCCAAGAGCATTTCGTTTCTCGTAATTGCAGCAGCGGATCGTAAACGTCGTCGAATCGTTTCAGATGTTTTGCTTCTATCTCGTTTCAAACGCTTTCTTGTCCGCTGGTCACCCTTAGACTCGCGAGCCTTGAGTCCAGAAAGACCCCAGCTGCGTCAATAGTCTGCCTTTGACGTGACAATGAGACCGTTGTAGGAGAAGCGATGGCTGATGCTTGTCGTTCAATACGTCGATGTGAACGATAGTAATCGGCTTTCCCTTTCAACTTTCCGCCTCTTGTTTCCACAAATTCTTCCCCTTCAGCTTCATTCAAATCTTAATCTTCGTCATAAAATATCCACTTTGCACATGAGTAAGATTTGGTCTTATACCTGTTTCTTAGATGTGCATTATTATTATTATTATTATTATTAATATTAATATTAATATTATTATTATTATTATTATTATTATTATTATTATATTATTATTATAGTACATTAGCCGAAGAACCCCTATGAGCGTTCTGTACATGGGTTTCAATAATAATGCTTCGAAAAGAGTGGATAGCGATATGCCTGGCGATGATTGCATAGCTTCGTTTAGAATAGGGTTAGAAAGAGTTTGCGAGAAAAAATGTTTAATGACTAGAAGAAGTGTCAGTGCTAATGCAGCCATGCTGACTGTCACGTTTGCCGATTATTGCTTTTAGCAGAATTCAAAGCCTAAAAGCGAGACACGCAATTGAAGTAGAAACTTACTGTTCGACTCTGGAAATTAAAAATTTAGAACTGCTTATTTGTTTTACAAAGACATATGTGTGCTTTTTAGCCTCTTCAGAGGTTGCGATTACTATTGTCTTAAATTGACAACAGAACTTCCCATTACAAAGCTGACTTGTCTTGCTCTTCAGTCGTCCTTACGACGCAGGTAGATCGCATCGTGAATGAGATTAATCCGCCGTTCTCTGTCGATTAATCTCAAAGCGCCTCAGACTAAGCAGCACTTGGCTGTACTACTACCGAAGGCGCCATACACATTCACGAGATTTTACTTACTTATCTAATATCTAATGTTAGCATCGATTGTATAAATCTTAGGTTTTATCTGTCCAGAATTTAGAATTTTAAAAATTATTTTATTAAAAGTTTCTCTCAAATAGTTTTTTCTTTGAAGCTTGTAACCGTCGAGTTTGCGAATCGATTAGTTCTTTAGTCCTTAATATTTTCTTTCTTTTCGGTTGCACTTAACGCCAGAGGCAGCTCCATAGGGGCTCGTGTTCCCCCATTGAATGCCTGCCCACCCCAGTGACCCCCATACCTTAATACACTCATTGTAAGCAACTAGACTACTCCAGATTTATGATAAAATAGTTGGCCCCCTATGCTTAGAAGTTGCCACCTCACTTGCCGTCCTGGAGCCGCCAGTGCCATGCGCCATATCCCATCACAGATACGAGAGCGTATATTTTCATATTTGTTGTCCATCTTTGGTCTCATTCTGTCCATTCGTTTTCCCAATGTCCGAGATGGATTGGTCCCCGAGTTAGACTGCTGAGCTCCTTGGCTATTTCGTTTATCTCGTCTGGCGCCATTGTGCCGCTCTCACGATTTCAAATGCAGACGACTAACGCTAAACAGACTTCATTTGCACTAAGTACAGAAGATGCCGACAAATAAGTAAGCATATGATGTATGAATACAAGCCCCGAGGCTGGAACTATATATACTATATAGTTCGGTCGTGTCATCAGTTTGGTCAATGGCGAAAATTAAATCGGTTCTTCTTGATATTAAAACAGTGAGCTAGGTGCTAAATGAACAAGTATTCAATTAAAGAAGCGTAACAAGTTTGTCGTTTCATCTTACTCCATGATATCGCTTGGGTCAAAATGCTCCTCAATTTCTAAGAAAAGACAATCTTGGAAATGGCTCCACATAGATTGATGCGAGTGCCGTGTGAAGCATCCTGCTCTTAGCCGGAGGGAGAGGGGAACTCAGGCAAACGGCCAATGAACAACTAAGTGTTTGTTAATTGTTTATGAAGTTGTTCATGAGTTTTTGTATCTCAATATCACGAGACTGACATGGTTCATAATTTTGCTTGTAACAAGTAGGCTAAAGCTTTTGTTATTGCTTTTAGCAGCGATTATTTTTTGTAGAAAGCTGTGTTTTATGCAAACCTGTTAGCACAGAATATTGCTTCGGTACACAGACCGATAGAGAGAGCGATAGCTTGTGACTAGATATCGCCATTGGAGTTGTTAAGCCTTTCTCATTCATATTAGCTATCTACAGGGTGTCTACGAAAAAACCCCCCAGCAGAAAAACTTTGATTTATATTTCCCCACCTTTCTGCCAATTTTCATCTCATTTGCATGTACGATGGCTGAGATATCAAAGTCAAACTTCGATTTTTACGAATCAACCGACAAAATTTTATTGATTGTCTAGAAATTTCAACTTAAACCACAATTGTTCAAGATGGTTATCGGACATAATTGCAAACCCTAACCCTAACCCTAACCTTAATTGCAAAAATTGTTCAGTATCCAAAGCCAAGCTCCCGCAATGTCTGAATTCGCATCTTATCTTCATTCGATATTTTACCCATTTTGAAAGTTTAAATCAAACTTTTATTGTTATGTCGAATTCTGTGAGTTTAAAAACATGTTTACAAAATTGCATTCGATTTAAACTTTACTATTACTACTGGAACAATAACAACAACTGCTAATAAAACCACCAAAATTGACATGAAGCCAAATTTATGTGAAGCTATAGATATTTAGGCCTGTCATGCTGCGACTGAGTAGTAAAAATCGAAGTTTGACTTTGATATCTCACAAAATGGCCACCTTACATGCAAATGAGATGAAAATTGGTAGAAAGGTGGGGAGATATGTGCTGCACAAGTGTGGCAATTTTGATAAAAATATATTTAGGAACTTTTAAGAAATCAAAGTTTTCCTGCTGGGGGGTTTTTTCGTAGACACCCTGTAAATCATACCAACATCTCTTACTCTAGTGTTCTTAGCTTCTTACTAGAACGCAGGCTCGCTTCGCTCGCGCGAGCTTCGCTCGCATCAGGCGAGCTTCCCTCGATGCGAGCTTCGCTCGCAGTGCAGGCGAGTTTCGCTCGAGGCAACGAATATTCCAGAACGACCAATCAGAACGCTCACCCAGCCAACCAATCAGAACGCTTGAAGGTAACCAATGAGAACATCACACAGCCAACCAATGAGAACGCTCACACAGCCAAGCAATCGGAACGCTCGAACGCTTGAAGGTAACCAATCAGAACGCTCACACAGCCAACCAATCAGAACGCTTGCACAGAGGCACAGAGGAGGGATCTTAATATGATAGATATTGGGCATAGATATTAGACAACGTTTGGCTAAAAGAAAGTGATTTTTATTTCGATTTTTCAGTCAAATGCTCCAGCCTTACTAAATATTTGCATTCCTACCAAATTGAACCGATTGTATTTCACATATACCTAGCTTTGACTATAAACACTCCAACGAATAATTAAGAAGAAATAGGTCGTCATACAAAAAACATTGAGACAGTTCAAGAAGGTTTCTAGCTGAAGAGTATCTTGGGTTCGTTTGGCCTTCTAGTTGAATGTATTTTGAGGACTTTTTAGGATTTACGATCTCATAATCGCAGATCATTCCGTCAATACGAATTGTTACTGGCGATGATGTAATCGATCATAATCGGTCGAATGACAAAAGGTCGATTTCAGTGACGCTTTGTTGTTCGGACGTGCTGTCCATACTGAGGGCAGACGATCGAAGTGCATTGTGTGGATGCTGTTGATGTTGTTGTGTTCTAGAACGCAAGCATCTGATTGATTGCTTCCAGCCACATATCAGACCAACGCGGATCTGCATTGAGGCCTTCGACAAATACTTTCGAAACTTCGTCAACGATAAACAATACAGAAACGCCTGCAGGTGAAACGATTTTCCTTCTGTCTAGTAGTCCTACTGCTATGAAATACTAGAGATTTTCTTTTCTGAAAACAACTGTTGACATTTTAAAAAACTGACTAAAGTCGACGCTCATTTTTAGATTAGATAGGATTGAATTGGATTCATTGTATACTTTTAATAGAAAATTCTAGCGATTACGATTATTTTTTTTCATTTTCGAAAACGAGATAGACCCTAACAATATCGAAGCTTTCGAATGATTTCGATTTGTTCTTTCTGAGGCAAGTTCAACGCTGCTGTCACACTATCGCCGATTTATATCATCATTAGCTTTCGATTTGTCTCGACGATTTTACACTTGCTAGAACGAGATCCAGTTAGGTTGATATTGTGAGGAAAATCAACACGGGAGTTCCACCCGTTAACTTATATCCACTATCCAGTCGATTTGGTTTTGTAAGACGCCAAACTTAAGAGACCCACAAACGAAATGGAATGGGCGTACAGACACTGTACATTTATTCCTAAATTCAGATGTCGGCAGAATAACAACAATAAGGTGATCAACATATCCTTTATGTTGTCAGAGGTCTCATCGTACTTTGCGTTGGAAAGCCATGAATTCTTAAGAAAATTTTAGAGCCTTTATTAAGTACGTCAGAGGCGACTGCTTTACGTTAGAATGCCCTCGCTTCCACAGTAAGCATCCACAATGACTAAATACAACCTCTTCTATTCCTGCCAAAGATGTTTCACACCTGTTCCGTATAAGGCTGTATTTTCTTTAATAAGATAATGAGCGTCAGTCGTAAGTAGGTCGACGATGTCGATTTTGTCTTGGGAGCTTATTTGCTGATAAGAAGAAAGTGTCTCAATAGTAGCGAAGGCTGATGAGTGATGAAAGGTGGTCACACATTTCGACAAATTTCAGGCATTCAAATACAGACTGTAAGTTAATAAATTGTGTATGCATCCTGAAAAAATTCTGAATTGAAAAAATTGGCACATAAAATTGACCGGTTACAGTTTGAATAATGTCTCAAAATTTCAGAAAATGTAGGCCTAGTATTTCACGAAAATGCGACTCAGACCGAAAACGAGAGTCGACTTCTAAACAGATATTCTAAGGAAAACGTCGAACTTTCTAGATGCATTCTTTTACAGGTTTTCGCGTAGATATCACCGCGTTGATCTGTGCATTTATTTTGCAGGGTCGTCAGCACGGCGATGAACTGTTTCAACGAAGTGAAGAAGCAGATTGGAGAGAACTGCAGAGAGGAAGGAGAACGAGAATTCACGCGGCACTACATCCAGCCCCTCGCCGATCAGATCAAACACATCGTCACGACAAAATGCGAAATGTCCGACGCCTACGAACACTACTTCAGCGCCGCCCAAACGCCGTACGCCAGAAGGACCTCAGG
>CM030848.1:3760000-3855000 GCA_018105865.1 Metaphire vulgaris
AATACTTGGTCGGCGACTTGGCGGAGGAGAGCGTTTATGAAGGGTGTGCAGAATGCTCGAGCGTATATCCACATTTAGAAGGAAGGGGTTTGAAAAAGTGTGACAGTTGTTGACAGGGAAGGGGGGTCAAGATAAGTTGACGTCAACAATTTCACTTTTTACAAATAATCAAAAACTAGGAAATTTCATGGAATACTATTCATTAGGATGGAAAAAAGCATGGCAAAAAGGGTCATAGCCATCACATTTTGACACTCTACGAGCAAAAAATGGTCATCACCGCAAAAATATTAACCTGGTTATTGGGACCTGTCATTGATCTTGGGGAGGGTGGGGTCAAAAGTTTTGACGTAATTATGGGGGGAACTGAAAGTTGACAGTTGTTGACAAGGGGGAGGGGGTCAAAAATTGTTGACATAATTAATGGACAGCCCCATATGGATTGACCTTAGAGTATCTGTATCGGTATCAGTATTTGACCGATACGGCTTTTATAATGTATCTGAAAGTATCTGTCAGTGTATCAGCCTAAAAACCATATCGGTCGACCACTAATGTTAGCAAGCTCATTACAATGCTTTACAATTTACAATTACAAAGCTGTCAATGCTTTCTCCAAGTCACCAAAATGTAACCCTATGCAAAATTCTCCTAATATAAGTTAAATCTAAGCTTCACTTACCTAGCAAAGACAATTAATAAAGAATTTGTTACATAATTAAAGCCAACACTTATTTCAACAGACACTGAATCCTCTAAAATTGTACAAATGGTCCAAAACTATGAACACCCAATGACAACTTGTCGCTTCAAACAAAAAATGTGCCAAATGACACTACTCAGAAGGAAAATACAATGCAAATGTTTGCTGCTCCCATTTACTCTGAGAAAGTACTTCCACGCAAAACAAAGCAAGATAAAATAAAAGTACAAAGTGAAACGGAGAACTGCGCAGATGTGATGAACCTCTGCCTCAGATGCAAAATATAAGTCACAAAAATATAAATTCTGGCTTCATAAACAACTCCTGTGTCCACGACAAAGACAATCATTACATTTTGAAGCATTTGATAGCAGACACGAAACACATTTTGACATAGTATCTATGCATTATTTCCCATGAATAAAATATCCAAATGAGTTAATTCTGTACTGAATGACCTTCTTTAGCATCCATTAGCACTTCAAGGATTTTATCCATTGGCCCACGAAACCATCCAGTAGTGTTGGGAATGGCGCACTCACTCAACTGTTGTTGAACAGCAGCAAAGGCCTTTCTACGATGACAAACTTTAACAGCTGAGACAAGCCTCATGTCGACATTGAACAAGAGTGCTTGTTTCAGTTTCTTGTGAGGAAATCTAGAAGCTCCAACTTTCACCCGAAATTCTTTATCATCAGATGTGCTGTCAGTGAACATGTAAATGTAACCAGAGTCATGGCCAAGAGATTTTTTATTTTCCATTTCATTCTCTCTCTCTGCAACTCTTGCTGTGTCATCATTGGTGAACTCATCATCATGGTCACTGTCATAGTTCTCAAAAACATCTCCACTGGATTCATAGCTATTGACAGTTGCTGTTTCAACAGAACGATCACAAAAAGCTGAGTTCATAGCTGCTATTGTGGAATCAGCGGCCTCTGTTTCAATGGGGGGTCCAGTAATGTAATTCGTCTGAGATTTGTTCAAGTGTTGAAAATCTCCTACGACCTTAGTATCATTCATCACAGGAACTTCAGAACAGCTCTCACTACTTACGTAGCGACTTTCTTGGACATCTTCAAATTTCTCCTGAATAACGTTATCATTTAAGTGCTGATCATAGCTCAAAGCATGTTTAACAAATTCACGGTCAGTGGTCTGTTTTCCCAACAATTCCACATCCTCTGAGTTTACAGTACATGATGGTTCAACTTCAAAACTAAAAATTTTCTTCTGTTTCAGGCTGTTTTCAGACAAATTCTTGTCCAAAGAAGTTGCCTTTTCATCATCATCATTACTAAGTGAGTCATCAGTAGCAAGTGTCAAGTGACATTCTGTTTCTGTTACATCATGAAGTGTCTCAAATTTAACAAGTTCCTTTATTTTCTCATTTTCAGAATTCATAGTCTCTTCTGCAGTGATTTTATTATCTGCTTCGTCTGTTTCAATCAGTTTCAGATCATCTTTATTTTTTGCATCACTCATCTCTGTCAAAAGATTGTCATTTCCAACTGTATTCTGTATTGATTCAATCACAATATCGGCATTCTTTTTTACCTCACCATCATCAATTCTATTGGCACAAGCATCTGAAATCTCACTCATTTGCTGTTTATCTATTGTAATTTCTTTGCTGTCATCCTGGCCTTGTTTAACCATAACTTTTTCATCAGATCCTTGGTTGTCATTGATATTGTTTTCTAATATTATCTGCAAATTATCTTTTGTGTAAACTCCATTGCCATCTAGACTCTGAACAATCTTTCTATTATCTGTAGATTTCAATTCAGCAGCAGGTTGGTCTTCTGTGCTGTGAAAAGAATCAACACCATTATGATCAGTCTCACCACTTTCTGTAGTATTATCTGAACATGTTGATAGCTTGTCACAGCAAACAGAGTCATCGTCACCATCTGATAGAAAAACCTCTTGAAGTGGACGATTTATGCGCTCAATGATACGATTTCCAACTCGAGGACGACTAATACCAGTACGCCAGGCACTTAAGTTCTGCTCTGGTTCTCTGATTTCCTGTGAAAGACAGTCATATGACAAGCCTTTCTTGTGAAGTGCTTTCACAAATGCACGGGCATCCTTTTGTGATGTCACAGGAAAGTGAAATGCTTTATCTTGCTCCTCAAAAACTTGCAAGATGACTTCATCAAGTATGAGATCATCAGAAGAGACCATGTCTAGGCTGAACAGAAACACAGACAAAAGGTCATTTTGATTTCAGAAAAACAAATGAATTTTCACTCAGTCAAGGTAACAAAACAAACTGCAATACAATATGCGCAATACACATAGGGTTGCCAGGTCCCTGTCTCCAAATACCGGACACCAGTGTAGGTGGCAAAAAATAACCCTAACCCTAATCCAATGATTCAAAATTTGAATGGTTCAAGTCTGCGTCACTGGTTCACTGCTTCCCCGAACCATTATAAGTAAGTAAGTAAAATATCTTGAATGTCTATATTATATATTCTCATCATCATCAGTGTTTCTGTCTCTCGACAGGTCCAGGTATCCAGTTTCTCCACTCCGATCAATTGCTTGCTTCTTCTTTGAGTTCCTGATATCCTTTATTCATCATCCACTCCAACATCATCTTTCTCGGTCTACCTCTCACTCTCTTGCCCTCCATTTTTCCTTCGATTATTGTTCTTAGTAGAGTCAGTCATGCGTCGAGAGGACATGTCCCATCAATTTCTCTGACCTTTTCCGGATTTGTATCTATCAAGTCTAAATGGGTGACACCACGATTTTCTTCCTCTGTGCCGGAGGACATGTCTCCAATTTCTCTGCCTTTTCGGATTGTATCTATCAGGCTTCTTTCTTCCTCTATCTCCTTCATGACTTCTCGTTTGTTTTATGCTCTGTGTATTTTACTTTTAGCATTTTCCTCCAAATCCACATTTCAAAAGCCTCTAATCGTTTTATATCTTCCTTTCTCATTGTCCACGTCTCCGCCCCATACAATGCCACACTCCAAATCAATGTTTTTACCAATCTCTTTTTAGGTTTAGTTTTAGTTTACTTTGCATCAGCTCCTTTCTCTTATAAAAGCTTCCTTTGCTATTGCTATACGTCTTCTTATCTCTTTATTGCATCTGGCATCAGTTGTTATCAGACTTCCTAGATAGCTAAATTCCTTCACTTGCTCTATGATCTGTCCATAAACCTTTATGTCTACTCTCATTCCTTCTTTTTACTTATTACCATAACTTTAGTCTTTTTGTATTGATTCTCATTCCATACTTTTCTGACACTTGTATCAGTTTATCCATTACTTCCTGAAGCCCTTTTGATTGCTTGCTAGCATGGCCTGATCGTCTCATGGCGCAGCAGCCTTTAGTAGTACTCCTCCGACTTTTATTCCCTTATCTGTATTCTCCATCGCCTCTTGTACTAATTCTTCGATGTATATGTTAAACAACAGCGGTGACAGTGGACATCCCTGCCTTACTCCTCTCCCAATCATACACGATTCACTCAGTTCTCCTCTATTCTCACCTTCACTGACTGTCCAAGGTATAGGTTTGCTATCAGTCTTCTGTCTCTCCAATCCACTCCCACCCTTTTCAGTGCTCTCATCAAAATCCTCCAATCTACTCTGTCAAACGCTTTTTTCGTAATCCACGAAGCATATATAGATATTTTTCCATTTTGAAGTCTTCTCTCACTTAGCATTCTTAAGCATCCGATTGCATCCCGTGTTCCTTTTCCCTTCCGAAACCCAAACTGATCCTCTCCAAGGAATCCTATTGCATCTGTTTTCGCTTGTACTCTTTTTGTAACGACCTTGAGTATTATCTTCGCCGCATGGCATAATAGACTGATAGTTCTATGGTCCTCACATTCCATTGCATTTACTTTCTTTTTAATCGGAATCATTATTGATTGTAGAAAATCGTTTGGCCATTCTCCTGTCATATAGATTTGTTGGCAGATTTCGACCAGTTCGTTCGTTGCATTCTCTCCTAGTATCTTTATTGCTTCTGCTGGTATGTGGTCCACTCCTTCTGCTTTGTTGTTTTTCATCTCTTCCAATGTGTGCAGAATTTCTTCTTTCATCAGTCCTGGTCCTAGCTCTTTGCTTTCAACTGTTTGCTGTTCCTCTATATTGAGTTCCGTTGGTTTGCTGTCTTTCAGGTATAATTCTTCTATATATTCTTTCCATCTCTCTTCCACTTCTCGTTGGGTTGTGAGTGTATGTGCGGTGAGCGCTTAGACAGAGAGATGGTGTCTTCAGAAAAACACCGCAGGGAAGGAACTGGGAACCCACCCTGACTAACATCCCTAGTGCAAATGTATCCAGTAAAAGAGAAATCAGCTTAACAGCGTTAACGGAGCCACTGACTTAGTTGGTGGAGACGCGTCCGGCAGTGGGAGTAACAGGGCTTCCAAGGTCGTCAACAAGCGAAACCCCTGTGGAAAACAGAAAAAGCTAAAAATTGAAACATGGAATATTAGAAGTATGTTATGACCTGGGAAGCTAGCAAATATCATACAGGAAATGAGAAAGGCGCGATTGGACATATTGGGCTTGGCAGAGGTGAGATGGAAAGAAGGAGGCGAGTTCACCAGTAATATAACAGATGAGGAGACGGAGGAGATCAGGGCTATTTATGCGGGAGGAAAAGAGAGGCAGAGAGGGGTGGCACTACTCCTAAAGAAGGAATTGAGCAGAAACATAACAAACATAGAGAGATATGAAGACAGAGTGATAATGGTGACAATAGAAGCGGAGCCGGTAAATCTGACAATTATACAGGTATATATGCCAACAACAACACATACTGAAGAAGAAGTGGATGAAATTTATGAATATCTAGAGGAGAAAATCGAGAGGATAAGAGTTACAAATTTTTGTGTTTTGATGGGTGATTGGAATGCAGTAGTGGGAAAAGGAAGAGAAGGAAATGTGGTGGGAGAGTATGGGATGGGGGTTAGAAATGAAAGAGGAGAAAAACTAATTGAATTCTGCAAGTTAAGAAACATGATGATAGCAAACACTTGGTTTAAAAACGAAAAGAGAAGAATATATACATGGAAGATGCCGGGAGACATAGCAAGATACCAAATAGACTACATTATGGTAAATGGACGATATAGAAACTGTGTAAAAAATGCGAGAGCTTACCCGGGAGCAGATGCAGACACAGATCACAACTTGGTAGTAATGAAGGTGAGAATACAACTGAAATATATAAACAAGAGAAAACAATTAAATATACAATGGGATAGAGATAAAATCAAAGAAAAGGCAACAGAAATTGCGAGGAAGATTGAAAAACAAGTGACGACAACAAACACAGGAGAGACAATGGAAGAAAGATGGAAAAAACTAAAATCTGTGGTAGTAAGAGAACTAGAGCAAGAAGTAGGAAGGAAGAAAAGAAGGAAAGCTAAAAAGCCATGGGTGACAAATGAAATGATAGAAGACATGGAGCAGAGAAGAAAATGGAAGAAGCAGAACACAGAATATGCAAAAAAAAATATAGGAGACTAAATAACCAGCTGCGAAGATCAACAGAAAATGCGAAAGAGAAATGGTGGGAGAATAAATGCCAAGAAATAGAAAAGTTACAAGGACAAGGGAAACATGATCAAGTATATAAGGAAGTAAAAGATTTAACAAAGAAAGAAGGTATGCAAGGGAGCAGGGCAGGTATTAAAGACAAACAAGGAAATATATTCTAAGTAAGTAAAATCTCGTATATCTATATAGCGCTTTGGAAAGCAGCACAACAGTAGTTGCTTATTCTTAGGCGCTCAGCCTCTCTTAAAATACCGGTAGCTATGGGAAAGGTGAAAGATCAGCCAGGCAATAGTCAATATCCGAAGGGCAAAGAAGCTAGGTTGTTACAGCTATAGAGGAAATGATTTCAGAAAAAGGATTTAAGTTTAGACCTGAAGACAGGAGGAGATAATGCAGGAATTATAGGAAATGAGAATTCAGACTTTATTGTTTAAACGTGTCCAAATTCTCCAGAGTACAGACTACAGTTAAAATAGCTATATCTGAAATTTAATGGTCAGCCGGGCAAAGTCAAATCCAGAAATCAGATTGTTCTAGACTGAGAGTGACTTATTTGCTGTAGTTTTGTAGTTTGCAAGAAAATACCGGACACATGCATGTCCGGTATTGCCTCCATTTTTTCAGCAAACAAATTACCTAAATACCGGACAGTCCGATCAAATACCGGACACCTGGCAACCCTAAATACACACAGAGACTCACATGCACACTTGTGCCTATATATATATATATACACACACACACACACACACACACCGGTATGTGCAAACACAAACAATACCATAAAAAAATTGTACTGACGTTTATGGTGAAACAGTCTCATTTAATTATTAAGCATTTGCTCATAAAAGTGTCATACAATAAACATGAAATCACAAGATACAATAACTCATAATTCAAGCACAAATGAATACATATATATATTTTTCTATAATCTTTTCCAATAAAAAGGAAACAGAAGAAATCAAGTTTAGAAGCTTTACTTGTAAGACACAAAAGCAAATGATTTCTACAAAGATGACAGTATTTTTTATATCTGAAGAAACCTTTAAGATACAGTACCTGAATACAGCATGGAACAGTTAGTACTCAAGTTCTTATACAAATAATTTCATTAACCAAAAGAAATTCATAAACCAACAAATACAACTGGTGTGTAAAAATAAATCTTCAATATAGTAAGTAAGTAAGTAAATTTCTAGGCACATTTTAACAAAAGCGCCTCAGCTAATAACTGACTTGAAAACAGTATGTTTTAAGGTGTTTAAGAAAAATGGTTCGTTCAACTGATTCGTCTTGCAGTTCTGTTGAGAGAGCATTCCATGTTCTTGGACAAAAATTCCGAAAGGAACGATCTCCCATCTTGTTATATGTTCTCTGTACTCGTAGTTTCCTTGTCTGGTCGGATCTCAATTGAACAGGTCTGTTCAGATTTCTCTGCAGTTGGCAATCTGCTGCCATATATTTAGGAGCTTCTCCCCGTAGTAGAGCTGTACCGATTAATCGGGAACATTCACAATCGGGCCGATTATTAGGACAATCGAACAATCGGTAATCGGTGCCAATCCGCACCGATACCGATTGCTTATAACAGATTCGGGCCGATTATTAGAACAATCGAACAATGATTCAACAATCGGTTATGTGGTGCCGATTATTTTTTCTGGGTGCCGTGGGGTCCGAGTGAGTGGTGACTGGTGACTGGTGAGTGTCGCCCTCTGGGAGTCTCACTCCTTGGTCGCTTCGTTTGGGGGTGGTGCTGGCGCCATCTGGGGAGACGGTGGCGGCTGTGAGCTCGAGAACTGTCGATGGAGGAGGGACGAGGGAGGGCCGGTTTATCTTGAATCCTTCATTCGATAGTCGGTCGGAGGCAGTTAATGTCAGACCAGATTGTCAGATATGCCATCTGTTAACCATCGGTCGGAGACTCAGAAACGATTAGTGTCCGATCTGACTTCCGCGGCATCTCTTCACCGGTCGGAGACGATTAGGTCCGATGATCATATCTGACTTCGTCGTCATTACTCAGATGCATTAGATGATTAAAATATTAGTGTAGCTTAGCTTGGTACAACCTACTAGTCTCAACAGCTAACTGCCCGTGTTGATGTTTCAAATTTCAACATTAGCGTCTTTCTGGCGGAGACGACGTCAATCAAGATGGGTTTACGTGAAAGTGGATGGGGCTGCCACTTTGATTTTAAAACTCTAACGTTGTCAACCGGTCTAATCACGAATTTCACTTTATACATTAATGCATACAGTTATAACAGTTTAAATAGGATTTACGTTACACATATTTGACTAAAATAATAAATAAAATATCTGCGTAAAAATACAATGTCTAAAACAATGGACGAGCTGCATTTGGAATTATTTCACTATAAGTCCACTGAACAGCAGTAAAGCCATTTGCAAACTTTGCAAATCAACTTTTCTCGAGGTGGTCATGAAATCAAAGGTTTTAATACATCAAATTTGGTTCAGCACTTGAGAAGCAAGCACGTAGTTGCATACGCAAACTTTCAAAAAGAATCAAAGTTACATTAATTCACCTATGTTTAAGTTAACATTTAACAATATTTAATTATAGTGTTATTCAAATTTATTAATTGACACTTTCAGCTTCAGGCCATCGGAGTTTGTACAAAATAAGTTAGGGCCTACTTCTATATGACTACCACTTGTGGTTTAAAATTTTGATGAATGAATACTTTCATAATCACAACTTCAGATATTAGATTACAATGTGAATATAGACATCTAAAATTTGACATGAGTGTTAATGACAAAATCATATTCATTAATGATTAAACACACATTCTGCATTGAGTCTCTTGGCAGGTCTCGAATTGCACTTGCATATCGGAGTCCGAAGACATGTACATTTCGCTGCACCTTTATGGTATATTATTTGAGTGCATGATCAGTAAAAATACCCGATTTGGAGATTTAGACAGACAATCGGTATCGGCAAGACAATCGGTTGTCTGACAATCGGAACAATCGGTAATCGGAACAATCGGCAAAATGTGCAATCGGTACAGCTCTACCCCGTAGACATTTGTCTACTAGAGATGCTATCTTGAAAGTTATCCTTGCTTTCACTGGAAGCCAGAGGAGACTAAGTCTTGGCGTAATGTGTTGCCCTTTGGTTATTCCTGTTGCAAAATGCGCTGCAGCGTTTTGGACTGTTTAAAGTCTGTTTAGTTGTTTTCCTGTGATACCCGCCAAGAGACTATTGCAGTAGTCTACTTTCGTTGTGATCAGTGCATGGACTAGAGTTTTCTTTGTCTCAGATGTAAGCGACTCTGTAACCGCCTTTGTCTTAATTGATAGAAACTGCTGGACACTGACTTACTGATGTGGTTTTCCATCGTTAGATTTTGATCGATGATCACTCCAAGATTTTTTTACTGTGCTGAAGGGCTTTATGTCTAGTCCTCCTAAGTTTATTCTTTCTATTTGTTTGATTTTTGTTTCCGAGAATGATCAATTCTGTTTTTTTAACGTTGAGTTCAGACGATTTTTTAAAAACCATGTTTGAACATCTTTTTTACGCCACTTGCTAGACTTTCTATCAGCGTCAGCATTTCGGTTGGGTCTGCACTGATGTAAAGTTGAATGTCATCAGCATAGTAGTGTTTGCTTAAGTCGTTGTTGTCTATGATTTCATCTAGCTCGCTGATATACCTGATAAAAAGTAGTGGCCCCAAAATTGAGCCTTGTGGTACTCCATATGGGTAAGTTCTTTATCTCGCTGTTTTTCCTTTAAATTTGACTTGTGAGTGACGGTTTGACAGGTAGGATTTTAGCCATTCGAGTACTTGTCCTTCTAGCCCGAACCTTTTTTGCAGCCTCTTTAGCAGGATTGTGTGGTCTATGCAGTCAAAAGCAGATGAGAGGTCGAGTAAGGCTAGTGCTGTGACTTTGCTATTGTTTGCAGTTTATATATATATATATATATATAAACTGCATAAACCGCTTGTGTGCGCTACTCTCGTTCCGGTCGGCAGCATTGAAACTTCGAAGTGTTATTATCCGGTTTTTCTAGATCCTCTGTAGGCCTTCCTCTCTCATTCTCGGCAAGACGATTCGTTGTGGTCCGGAGCGTTCGGGTTTTATCGTTTTGGACGACCTTTTTGTTTTGGTTTGTTCGATTTTAGCGTTTTCTGGCTGACGGTTAGGTATGTTTGGTTCGTTTCCCCTTGATTGTTTCCACCATTTTGTTTTGCCGCACCGCACCATTAGGCCCTAATAGCACTTAGTAACCACAAGCCAATTAATAATGCACTTGTTCACGCTCCAATGAGCACAGACCTGTCCCAACTGTCTCAGAAGGGGCACGGGGCTCTGCAGCGTCTGCAGGACTGTCAGGCGCCTTCACCTTAAGGATGGGAGAGTCCACCTGCATGGACCCCACTCCAACCCCTGTCCAGGGTCTAACCAACCCCTATGGGCAACCAATCACCGGCACTGTTGTGAATCCACCTTTAACAGCTACCCAACAGAACTCCGCCGGCAGCGGTCAACACGTCAATAACAGCAGAAGCGCCAAACAGCAATGCCCAGGCGTGCAATAATGCAACCCCTTTCTTCCATCCAGTTGAACGGGACCCGATAACTAAGCATATTCCTAAAGCAGCTAGACCTGCCGTTGGGCAACTGCTAGTTAACATCATAAGTAAAATTATTGAGGCCCCTTCTGTCGTCACAAATTGGGGAGCTACTATATTTTGCCCCGGAGTCCTGAAGCAACCGACCAGGGAGGCAAAACATAATTTGTCAACCCTCTTCAAAAGAAGAGTGCAAGAATTCTCGAGTCGCTCTCTTCCAGTCTAAACTCTCCACCTCACAATAGTCATGGTCCAAATACAAGACCGACCAAGAAAAGAGACAAAAGCAAGCTGCTAGCAGCTGCTGTGTCATCAAAGTTGGAGGATGGGAACATAAGAGCAGCGTGTGCGGATACTAATGTCCGACGAGGAACTGTAATCCCGGATCCCCAGTCACTTCGGGAGATTATGCTGAAACATCCAACTCCTCCACAGGACAGGGTACCCGCACACTCACAAATATCATGCCCCCACTCCAGGTGACCGAAGACGAGGTTAGAGAGCGCGGGTCGCTCTTTTCCCACTGGCTCCTCCGGGCCCGGATGGTCTGAGGCCACAACTGGTGGCTGAGCTAGTGGCATGCCCAGAGGTGGGGAGTAGACTGGTAACTGCCATCACAGGGTTGACAAATCTTCTTTTAAAAGGCACATGCCCCGATCAGGTTCGCCCCATTCTTTTTGGCGGTACTCTGATGGCCCTGCGAAGAAATCTGGGGCCTCGCCCAATTGCCATCGGCTACTTCTGGCGTCGGCTTGCCTCCAAATGTGCCTCCAATTTCGCCCCTCCCTAGGGTGTCAAAATATCTTGCACCCCTTCAGGTGGGTGTGGGATGCCCGGAGGATGCGAGGCCGCAGTACATTCGGCCAGACGCTTTATCCTGAACATGCCTGAGGATCATGCCCTCGTGAAGCCAGACTTCACGAACGCTTTCAACAGCATGTTCAGAGATAGCATGCTGGCCGAATTAGGAAATATCCTACCCGAAAATATCGGCTTACTGCGACCTCTCATATTGCAAGCCCAGCTCCCTCCAATTTGGCGACTTCTCGGTGCTTTCGCAGCTGGGCCCACAACAGGGGACCCCTGGGACCGCTTTTATTCTGTCTTCCTCTTCAACCCATACTGAAAAGCCTAGCTTCAACACTCACTCTAGGCTACCTTGATGATCTGACCTGGCGGCCCCACCATCGACGTCGCAGCGGACTTGGCAGCAATAGAAAAGGGATGCAAAAATCTAGGATTGTCCCTTAATTACGAAGTGCGAAGTCATTTTCAAGGGTCCAAAGACAGACACCAACACGGCTATGGACCGATTCTCGCAGAGACCAGCCAAGAGGATGCCATTTTGCTAGGGCACACTTAAGCACGCCCACCGCTTTTGAAAATGTGATGTCCTGTCACATTGTGGAGTTGCAGACGGCACTGAGCCGTCTGCCATTAATTCCAAGGCAGGACGCCATTTTTCTTCTCAGGAGCTCTTTGAGCCATTCTAAGCTCCTGTACTTATTGCGCTGCACCCCTTGTGCTGGTCACCCGCTGCTAGAATGCTTCGACGCCATCATGCATGAAGGCCTTAGTAACATCCTAAATATACAATTTTCTGACAGTCAGTGGCTTCAGGCGACGCTCCCAATCAGGAACGGGGTCTGGGGAACCGTCGGGTGTCCATGCTTGCACCTTCTGCCTTTCTGGCTTCAGCTGCAGGCACCCGACCCCTCCAGTCCTCCATGCTTGTGAGGGCACGCGCCTAACATCGATTCTCATGAATCACAAATCATGGACCAATGGTGTTTCATGAGCCAGCTTCCAGGCCCAACGTCCGGTCAACTTGACAAGCAGTCCACCTGGGACCGTCCGCTCATCCGAAAGGACAGTGACGCCCTGTCCCAAGCCCACCCAGGACCTTATCATCAAGCCCGACTCAAAGCCGCCTCGGCATGCCACGCCAGCGATTGGCTTCACGCGCTGCCCATCTCCTCTTGTGGCTTACGAATGGACGCACGAAACCATCAGAATCATCATCGCCTCCACCTGGGCGCCAACATATGCGAGAATCATCTCTGCCCCTGTGGTGCCCAAGTGCTGGAAGACGGCTCGCATGGGCTATCCTGTCTCCTGGGCCCAGGTCGCACCACTCGCCATGCCACGTTGAACGATCTGGTACAGCGGCTTTGTTAGAGCGGGGGTCCTTCCATCAAGGAACCGCCTGGTCTTAGCAGATCCGACGGAAGAAGACCAGACGGTATGACCTGATCCCGTGGCAAGCCGGACGTAGCCTGGTATGGGATGCAACTGTGGCGACACAGTCGCCGCCACCTACTTACCATCCACTTCTCTAGCAGCAGGAGCCGCCCGGCCGCTGCTGTCAGAAAAACAGCAAAATATCAAAGCCTGACCCCATGCACACATTCCTGCCAATCGCACTTGAGACGCTTGGCCCCATAAATCAAGACGCCCTTTGTTTTTTCAACGAGCTTGACGCCGTCTTGCTCAGCAATCCGGAGACACAAGAGAAGGAAGTTTCCTCTTCCAACGATTGTCTGTCACTCTGCAACGATTTAACGCCATTGCTTTTCGAGGAACTTTTCCAGACCTCGAACCGGACGAGAGTTAGCCACACAATTTCTTAATGTCTCCGGACACTTTTTTTCATAAGACCTTCGGGAATGAAGTACCGAGGGCATAAAATATATATATATATATATATTAGGGTGCCAATAAAAAATAAATTTCAGAATTGTTAAAGTCTCACCCTTGCATTTTGTTCATATACACAAATGAATAACCCATGAAAATTTTTACCATTATTATGATGTATTTAGGGGTTGCACAGCGACCTTGAAAATCGAAATGTTGTCAGCCAATAATAACGCAATGTCATTAATGGTTATTAACGTACAAAAAGTCGTACATAAAACATTTAGCTTCAGAAACTGTCAAGTGTCAGTGACTGCTAAGCTGCTGAACAATAACATTTTTATTTGGTAGTGGAAACTGTTTTCGGCGAAGTTCAACAACTTGTAGTAAGTATTGCTTTTGCTCTTCCTGGTTTGTCAGCCGAGTTGAATGTCTGGATTTAGGCAACACCGCGTTATGCTGCATCATTTAGGACTTTCAGCTCCCTGACACGTGACTGAGCTGCCAAATATGATTCATTACTGTCCCAAATGGATGGATCTATAGACAGAAAATCTGTAGAAATGTTCATCGAAGCAAAGAAATGTTTGGTGCTGGCAGATACAAAGTGACTCAGCTGCTTATTTCCAATGTGCATGTCTTTCAAGGTAATTCGAGCCAGAGGACTAGAATCTCCAACGTTTGACAGAGCAGAGACCATGTTTGCCTTTTCAGCTGCAGACAACTAAGAATCGAAGAAAACCAAGCCAATAAGTTGTTCATTCAGATACCATAAGTGACGCTTGAACGTTTTCATTGCTGCATCAGTAACTGCATCATTTGTTGAACGATATACTTCGAGATCCTTCAGCAATTGTAGATCATTCCCAGGAGCTGAAGTAGGCAAGGTACAGGTAAACCATGCCTTGAGATAGATTCTCACAACAAACAAATTGAACTGTTGAAGACCTGCCAGTTCTGCTGCTGTAAGTCTGAACTGTGATCGAAACAGGTAGATCTTTAAGCTGTACACGTATAGTATTTTGTCCATCCAGCGTGCCCTGTGGTATGCGCCAGGTGCATTGATATGGCTGTTGGGGGTTGTTGCTAGCAGTATCATCACCCAGAAACAGCGAGGCAAGCACCAGGAACTCTTCGTAGTCATCTCTGGGATGAAATACAGTAGTTGCAGCTGTTGGCGAATGATTCCAAGCCGGTCGCCTTTTATAATTTCAAAGTGTAAAATCAGGTGTCTGTCTTCAGTCACACTTCATACTTAGAACAATCAATGTGATTCCATGCTTTAGAAAATCTTTCAAATAATTTGATATTAGGCCCACTCGAGCAGCCCATCAACAAGTCAAACACTCTGGCAACAATGAGCTCGTGGACATGATGGTGACAGGCTAAAGGGAGGAGATCTCGTTGAAGTTTCTGCTGCAGCAAGATACAGACACCAGCCTTCATTCCAGTGTTAGTGGCTGTGGTATCAAAACACATTGAATGAATGCAGTTTGTGAGTTTCCACTCTTCGATCAAAAGGAACACTGCTGATGCCTGCGCTTCTCCAGTGCCGTTTGGAATCTTAGGAACACCAAGCAGTTTCATAATACCTTCGCCTGACACAATGACAGCTAGTCGATCTACTGTATCTCCTTGCCTGTTAGCTCCAGTAAGAGTTTACCATGATACCATCCAAGTGAATAGTTAGAGGACCAACCAGGCCATCAAATGAAAACGACTCTTTTAATTATGATGCGACCGATTCTCTGCTTTTTCTGCGTGCTTGGCGAACAGATTCTTTGTTGAGCGTTAATTGTGATGGATCATGCCCAAGAGAATTTGCTACTGCTGCAAGAATAAATGTTGCATTTCGGTCAGACACGTTTGTTCGATCTAACGCAGACGCTACATCACGAGACACAATTCCTATGTTACCTGTTTCTTGATACTTTCTGTCTTTTGTAATGTGTAGGGCCTTTACATAATCAAAGATCAGCAATTGATTCAGCATAGATTATGTACAAATGTGAACTAAAAAACCTAAAATTGTCACACAGTAACCAAACTTGACACATTGTTACTGATTCTAGTTCTAAGCAAGTTTGATGCGAATAAGGCATTGTTTTAACAGCGTTGTGCAACCACTAAAAGTTGACAGATTTTGTTAAAACTTTGCATTTTGCTTTCTTATATACAGTGCCGTTCATAAGTCTCGCATCACCCACCTGAAAAAGCTATTTACGGCCTTTTCTTGGCTTGCCCTTTCAATCGGACGTCATAATTCCACATTATTATATACCAATTTGTTGGAAATTCAATACTGCACCCATTTCCGCAATCAATTTGTCTCTTTTATGAACTTTCCAATTGATTATTATGCAAAGAAGCGTTAGAGCCGGATTCTGCACAATACTGGATTCGAAGTCATCCAATGAACCTATGTCTTTCTCAACCAATTGAAGCATCAAATCCCACAGCCAATACCTGCGTGACAATTCGGTTAGTCAATGTTTATTAGCCAATCACTTTTTTAGCAATGAGTATTAATTCTGTGATGGTAACTGCAGAATCCGACTCTAATGCTTCCTTGCATAATAATCAATTGGAAAGTTCATAAAAGAGACAAATTGATTGCGGAAATTGATGCAGAATTGAATTTCCGACAAACTGGTATATAATAATAATATGGAATTATGATGTCATATCGAATGGACAAGTCAAGAAAAGGCCGTAAATAGCTTTTTCAGGTGGGTGATGCGAGACTTATGAACGGCACTGTAGAAAGGAACAATTTCATAGGGTGAGACTTTAAAAATCAACAACTTTTTTCCTCGTGGTACTCATTGGCACCCTATATATATATATATATATATATATATATATATATATATATATATATTAGGGTGTCCCTCAAGAACCAACTTTCAAAAAAAGCAGGTCTGACCTTTGAAAATGGTTCCATTCAGATAAAAAACATTCAGTAAAAAATTAGAAGAAAAAATTTCACTGTTTACAGGTAGCTCAAATGGGTCAAAGTTTGCATGAACCATTAAATTTGGAGTCATTCAACCAATGGCTCCAGCTCGACCATCTCAAAAAAATTATGAAATTTTCCACAAGTGTTCCCCAAACATCCATCTGAAAGATTGCAAAATTTTAGCCTGCTCTCTTGAGTAATGTTTGAGATATTGAACTTTATAGTACCTGGGGTAGGCCATTTTTGGCGTATAGCGGCAGCCGCTTAAATTTTTCATAACTTCAGACCTCTATAACTTCAGAAATATCATAGCTAGAGGGCTGAAACTTTCTGGACTTATTTACTACTAGTAGTATTTTATAAAACAAGAGTAAGACTTTGTCTTTTGGAAAAAGTGTCCTCACTGCAGAGTCACAAAAATGGAAGAAAAAAATTACTCCTTTCCTGATATTCAATGTTTAGCTCTCAATAGGAAACCTTTCTCTTTATTTCAGAGTTGTAATTTTTATTCTGTAAATTATCCAGTAGCTATATTTTCTCCCATTGTAAACAGATTTCCCCATATTGTTAATCCCTGAGTTTCTACAGGATCTAAAAATGGCAGCGCCAAAAATTACTGCAGGAACTAGAGTTGCACAAGCAAATGCTGTCTTTGAAGCACTCAATTCGTGGCAAATTGTTGACAACGTGCAAGTTTTTGCCTTGATACGACAAGCAACAACACTGGTCTTGAATTAGGAACTTGTGCAATACTAGAACAGTTGCTTGGGCACAGTTGCTTGGGCGGCATGATCTTCTGCACTTAGCAAGTCGATACCATATACTGGAACTGGACACTGGCGCTGCTTTCATTGAGGCAATGGGTTCATCTTCAGCACCTAAAATCCTTCTCTTTAAGAGATTTCAATCCAATTGGTCCCACATTAATCAAGATCGATTTGAGGATTCGTCGACTGACGTGGTAGCTGCGACTCATAGGCCCTATATCCAGCAGCAAAGACAAATTAGGGAGTTTCTTATTATCAGCTGTGATGGAGGCTCAATCACATGATGATTACCGTGAGCTGGTGGAAATAACTCATTTTTCTCTGTGTTTCACCACTTCATGAATGGCATTTCTGCACACCTGGTGTAATGCACAAGTCACGCTAGATGGCTAAAGTCATCTACGCCTTCAATGTATATGGATGTCTAGGTCACTGTTCGCTCACACTGGTTGAGAGAAGAAGGTCTGCATGACCTGTGTATATTTTATGCCGTGCTATACGTAAAAGCTTGGGTCACGGCATCGTTCACTGTTGCAGCCCCTCTTAATGACCTTACACTTCTGAAGGCACTCTTGACATACCAATCAGTCAATCCAGCTATTTCTCGACCAATCTCACAGAAGCTCGCAGATCACTTGTGGTACCTCTCAGAGAAGTTGGTCGTCTTGGCCTTCTTTGACAGCAATGTACCAAATGATGTCAAGAACAACATGGTTACAGCTATATGTCAAGTTGATGGTGAAGATTCTCCACGCAAACGTGTCAAACTCATCGAAATGACACTCCCTGCATTGGAAAACAAGTCACTTGCTAATTTCGTGATGAAAAACACAAGGTCATTTTTCACTAAGTTCAAATTAACTCAGACCTTCCTGAGCCTACCAACTTCAGAGTGGAAAAGTAGCGATGAGTACAAGGCAGTTGTTTCAACCGGTCGAAAAATTGCAGTCACAAATGACCACGCAGAGCGAGGCGTTGATTCAGCAGTTCTCTGGCAGTCTGACTAGGAATTAAGAACAGCTGCAGTACCTACAGTACTACAGGTCATAGCTGAGAGTCAAAAACAATACCCACAGGCCCTCAAACGTTTGTTAATGGGTCAAAATGAGGATTTGGCAATGCATTCAAACTGAACATCAACAGTGAGCAATAAACATCTAGTTAAGGACACATTCTAGTGTTTGAGCAACCTCTAAATGTCTCATTACTTGAAAAACAATTTCAACACAGTGTTTTTTCCATGAACTGAACCATTTTATGGGGTCAGACCGCATTTATCGGAAAAAAATTGTTATACCATTGACGTAAGGGACACCCTAACTTACACATAGCTCACTTCAGTCATCAAAACCTGTCTACCTTAGATCACTATTAACCCCTCAGCCTCCTCGTCCCACACGTTCAGCATCTTACCTCACTCTGTCACACCCGCGAATGAGTCATCCCTGAAAATTTGCAACCGTAACTTCTCATATGCTGCACTTGAACTTTGGAACTCAATCCCTGCTTCCCTTTGCACACTTGGACACTTTCAAACAATAAAATCTGAGCCCCCATTTCCTATAATTCCTGCACTAACTCCTCAAGTCTTCAGGTCTAAGCTTAAATCCTTCCTTTTTCTGAAATCATTTCCTCCATAGCTGTAACAACCTAGCCTCACTGCCCGTTGGATGTTGACCTGGCTGATCATATACCTTCCCCATAGCTATTTCAAGAAAGGCTGAGCGCCTAAGAATAAGCAGCTACTGTTGTGCTGCTTTGGCTGTGTGAGCGCTATAGAAATTGGTTACCTTTGCCGCGTTCTGATTTTTTACTTTAATTGACCTGATATATATATATATATATATATATATATATATATATATATATATAAGACTTATTTATTCAAATATTATAAATACTGTCATCTCTGTAGAAATCATTTGCTTTTGTGTCTTATAAGTAAAGCTTTTATATTATTTATATATATATATAAAATTAAATATATATATATATATATATATATATATATATATATATATAGAGAGAGAGAGAGAGAGAGAGAGAGAGAGAGAGAGAAAGAGAGAGAGAAAGAGAGAGAGAGAGGAGAGAGAGAGCGAGAGAGAGAGAGAGAGAGAGAGAGAGAGAGAGAGAGAGAGAGAGAGAGAGAGAGAGAGAGAGGAGAGAGAGAGAGAGACAGAGCTTTGGTCCTGATGCCTGATGCACTGGACAACAGCTATAAGCTCTATGCTGACACTAATTGAACAAAAAGTACTGGTAATCACAACACCATATACAACAGGAAACTGCATCTATGGAACTAATTAAAAATTAATTTAGAGCCAGGATAATTGAGTTATGTGAACCTCAACAAAAACCAGGATATTTGCATGCATAATATCTTAATTCAGAATTAACATCATTATAATGAAACAGTCCAATTGATGGGGTTACACTACAGCAGTAAACCAGGTTTGTCCGTTATTCAACAAAATTCTATCACCATAGTTGGAAAAAGTAAACAACACAGCTGTTCTTTTATTATCACACTATTGACAGGTGTCACCTGGTGTCTTTTATTTTTTAAAAATGCAGTTTGCTGATTAATGATCTCCATCAACTTCAGTATTCCAGAGTTCAATATTCTGTCAACACTGTTGGAAAAAAGATGTGCCTGCAAGTATCAACTGCACAAAATTCACTCGTTGAACCAAAAATTCCAGAAAATGTCTGCCTACGAAAGTCAATAAAACTTGCTCTCTTTTACTCCTTCAATGCTGAACTCTATAAAGCAAAGGTTGGTTTCACTTCAGCAGATCACAACAGTCTCCAGTATGAGCTCAAACTAACCATTTAAAATTTAATATCATGGATTACAAACATACAGGAATTAACAAAAAATGCACGCAAATGTATATAAAGATATTCATGCATACATGGACCTTTTTCATTCAATATAACTGAAGTCTGAAGAAATCAAATCATGAAATAAACAGGATATAAAACATAAAACATGACAACAATCAAGAAAAAATACAGCTTTTCTGGAGGTGGAATGAACTTTGCATATTTTAAGTAAGAATGATTCCAGATACAGATATGAATTAAAATACATTCAAATAATACATGCAATGTTTAACTCTCAATTATAACAAAACAAAGAAATAAGTAATGCATTTGACCTGAGAAGAGACATACCGTATATACTCGAGATAAAGTCGATCCGAGTATAAGTGAACCCCTAGATTTAGGGTATTTGAAGGTGTCTAAAGTCATTGACCCGGGTATAAGTCGAAGTGACGTCATCGCGGCGAACCCTCTTGAGGTGATAGTGAGAGTCGGAACAATGGCGGACGCGAAGTGGGCATGTGGCGGCAGCGGCGCCATTGTTTTGATTGAAAAACTGCGTTTTAGCTTTGAACTATCGAGAAACTGAACGATTTTCACATTCCCAGATTGATTCCTGACGATTAAGAAAATTTTAAACCTGCTATTCGCTCATTCTTGACAATATAAAAGTCTTAATTACCGGTAATCTTGAATTTTTTGTATTTATGTAGTGCCAATATTTAATTAATATTTATGTGGCGCCTATAATTACCAATCTTAAAAGCGCTGATGTGAACTTTTATTTAGATGCCGTAGCGTATGTTGAAAATAATTACGCAGTTAGCTAAATTAATTATTTTCGACATGCTATGTATGAAAACTTTACCCAACAGTTAGTGCCTCGAGTATAAGTCGAGGTCAGGATATATAACCTGTGAATTGGCCTTAAATTTCTCGACTTTATCACGAATATATACGGTAGAATATTATTATGGTAATCAACAAATCATGTCTAAACTCTCCTGCCTAAGAGCTATACTGCCTAAAGCTGTAATAAAGCATTACACACATTCACCAAAATTTCCAAGACAAATTAATCAATAATAACAAGAAATTTCAACATTATCATATCAATTAAGGTCCACACATCACCGAATGCAGTTAAAAGTTTAGATAAAACAAATGAATGCCTAAATTTAAATTTATAGTTTAAAGGGATATAAATATCATCATCATCATCATTTCCTCTTTCCTTCATTAGTTGAAGATGAGGTGATGTCATGAATCAGGCATTTCCAGGTAGTTCTTTCTTTAGATGCTTTTATTGCTGTTGTTATAGCCATTCCAGTCCATTCTTCTATGTCGTCCACCCATCTTCTGTTCGGCCGACCTCTTTTTCTTTTTCCTGGCATGATACCTTGTTGTATTGTTTGCTGTAGGCTATCTTTGTTGTTTCTTTGTACATGACCAAAATAACTCAATTTTCGTCTTTGGCAGATGTTAAAGAATTTTCATTTGGTATTTGCTTTTTTCATGACTTCTTCATTTGTTTGTTTTTCTGTCCATGATATTCTTTGCATTGTTCTGAGAGAAAACATTTCGAAGGCATCTAGTCTTTGTCTTATTTTCTTTTTGATGGTGCAGCTTTCACATCCATAAGTTGCTACACTCCATGCCATACATTCCATTAATCTTCCTTTGTTTTTCATGCTGATTTTGTTGCTTTTCCAGACAGTTTTTAATCTCCTCATTACTTCTCTGCCTTTTCCTAATCGTGAGTTTATTTCTTCTTCAAGATTTCCATTACTGCTGATTATTGCTCCTAGATATGTGAATTTGTCCACCTGTTCAAGATTCTTTTCATTAACAGTACCGGTAATCTTAATTTTCTTTCCATTTGTTGTCATTACTTTTGTTTTAGTTTCATTAAGGTGTAGGCCATATTTTTTGCTTTCCAAACTTATTCTGTCAACCAGTTGCTGTAATTCTTCTTCTGATGTTGCTATTAGGATTATATCATCAGCATATCTCAAATTGTTGAATGTTTTTCCTCCTAATTTGACCCCTCCTTTAAATCCATTTAATGCATTTCTCATTATCATTTCTGATATGATGTTATATAGGAATGGTGATAATATGCAACCTTGCCTAACACCTTTTCTAATTCTAAACCAGTCTGTTATTATGTCATTGATTTTTATTGCTCCTTTTTGATTTTTATACAAATTCATTAGAAGATGTACTAGATGTGCTGGAAATCCCATATCTTGCATGACATACCAGAGCTTTTCATGAGAGATAGAATCAAAGGCTTTTGTATAATCTATAAAGCACATGTACAATGGTTGTTGATATTCTTTTGCTTTTTCCATAAGAATTCTGAGATTGGTTATTTGATCTCTAGTTCCTCTCCCTTTCCTAAAACCAGCTTGTTCTTCTGCCACTTTGTCCTCCATCTTTTTGTCAATTCTATTCAGTATTACTCGAAGCATGACTTTGCTTGTATGTGCTATCAAAGCAATGGTTCTATAATTTGTGCATTCTTTCCTATCACCTTTTTTTGGTATTGGAATGAATATTGATTTTAGCCAGTCATATATAAATATAGCTGCACTAAAATTTTAAAGTCACTTTTAAATAAGTTTAAAAAATTAAAGTATTGCATTCAAGTGACAACTCAAAGTTGATGATGATGATGATGATGGTGGTGGTGACCGTGGTGGTGGTGATGATGCAAAAAAATGTACTCACTCAATTACTGTACACATACTTGCAGATGGCGTGTTCAATGTTCTGAGTTGTTAAGGCAGTTCCAATTGGCTTTGTGCCACTAGAGAACAAGATAAGTTAGAATCCAAACAATATATAGGTTCTTAATTTTAAAATGTCAGCAGTTGAGTAAAATGAAGTTCACAGTCATCAAATTTTCTAGGTTAGCTTTTTCTCAAGAAAAATTTTCATTTAAACTCTACATTTTTTAAATGCACCAGTAATATGTTCAGAGAAACAAATAAGCAAAATAACATAAAATTGCCTGGTCGGATATTTCGTCTCGAAAAATCTCCGAGCAATTCTTCAAGACCGAGACCTGACCAGCACACCAAGACCAAGACCAAGACCTAGAACTCGGACAAGCTAAGACCAAGACCACAAAAACCTGGACCGTTGCTGGCCCTGGGTGGTGGTGGTGGTGGTTGTTTGGAACAGTCTGCCAGTAATATTGCGTCTCTCTGACTCAACCATGACGCTAAACCTACATTTTATCTTTTAGGAAACAACTGAAGACATTCTTGTTTGATTGATCCGTGTTCACAACTGACATGAGCGCATTTGCTGCTTTGACTCAACCATGATTATTTGCGCTTGTTTGATTAGAAATGTTCGTAATAATAATAATAATAATAATAATAATAATAATAACATAACACTAAATACATTGCTAAGACATGTCATGTCATAGAAGTGAAGCAACACGAATTTCAGTTAGTACTTGAATGGGTGACCACAAAGATCAAATACCGCACAGCTTGAAAAACATTAAATGCAAACCTCTACTTTCAAATACTTTACATAAATCAAACCATTTGGTCCAAATGTTAAGTTTAATGCAGAATGCACCAGTTCTTTGGTCTGAGGTCACCTGAAGAACCAATTAATTTCTAATTTGTAAGAATTGTCCAACAGCATTGCTCCTCAGAAACATCAATACCCTATTAGTATAAAAGACACAGAAATATCATCAACATGTAATACATTTAAATAAGACTGACGAAGAAACATCATTCTAATCCACATTTTAATCAAATTACTATCAAAATAAGAAAGAATCAAAGTTTGGAGTTTTAGTTCAATTAATTATGGTTCTGTTGACAACACCATTTAGTGCCATTTGAGTTCCTGCTTATACAACTTTCCTATGGTGCTTCTGAGTGCTGCTTGGGTTCCTGCAAGTGCAGGTCATGTTCAATTCTGTTTCCTTGAATTACAGGGTGTTGTTCTACTGATATTTACAATTAGTCAATAATTGAATTCTTGCTGATATATTGAATGCTTCTGTTAGAGACATATTTGCTAATCTACTCACTTGCCACAAAAACTGATGAGTAGGAAGCCAAGACTTACACAATGATAAATTTATTCCCATCCACCTGATTCCCTTAGTGATCTATCTTTGCACCTATTCTATCCCAGAAGGATCTACGGGTGAAATATACCAGGACCATCCTCACTGCTTTCTATTTCAAAATGGAAACTCTTCAGAGAGGTCACTTGAAACAACTTTTCATATTTCCCTCACAATTATGTAGGTCTTTGCAATAATGATCCTCATTTGATATTTAAACTGATCTTTTCAGAGCATTAGGATGAAGATGCATTACAGATCAAATGCTTTCATCTTCAGTAGTCAGCATCTGTCAAATGAGACTCTCATTTGGGGGTGATGGGATTATAGTTAAGGACAGATGAAATTTAACCAACAGGTCTTTGATCAAATATTACAAAAGTAATTGAAGTTATTGGCTTAAGTGATCACTGTCAATTCTAGCAATTAGGACAATCCCCACACTGTGGGACTTGGCTTAGTTCCTCAAAAGTAACAATTAAGTTTTGGTTCAGTTCTTGCTATTTAACTCGTTCCCG
The DNA here is from genome assembly GCA_018105865.1 of Metaphire vulgaris. Classification (NCBI taxonomy): domain Eukaryota; kingdom Metazoa; phylum Annelida; class Clitellata; order Crassiclitellata; family Megascolecidae; genus Metaphire; species Metaphire vulgaris. Next base: position 3,784,674 of record CM030848.1, read on the forward strand.
GGCAACCCGCCTATAAACGGCGGCAAAAAACCATATGCTAAAGGGTAACACCGTCTTAAAACGGTGCGCCACATAACCATCGGACATTGCAGTTTTAAACCGCTTCGGGACTCCTGGAGTAACTTTTTGATTTAGTTTACTATCTATTCGATAGATGGCAGCACTTTCTTCGCTGTTACTGACTATATAAGCAAAAGAACTAGTCATTGACCGTCCAAATACTGGGATTTTGCGTTGAAATGCCTTGAAAAAATTTCAAGTCTGAGGTTTGAAAAATCATAACTCCGCGAATTTTGGCCCGATCTTCAAAATTTTTGCACTATTATGTTCCAATTACAACGCCCTAAAACTTTCGCGCTCATAGTTGGGAGGTCACCGCTGAAAATTTTTTGCTATTGCGCTTTGAAATTTTTTGGGGGGATGGTTCCGATTTTCGGCTGTAGAGTGGACCTACCCCCAAAATTTTCTTTTTTGGCACGCATGGTTCGAAAGAGCAATAAAAATGCTAAACAACTGTGCAAACCGCATCTTTCTAGATTCTATATAGCCTGAAATATACTGAGTTGTTTGGTTTTTCAGATTGAAAATCTGTTCGCAAAATTGTCATTTCTTCGAGCAATGAGTAATATTGTTTGAAAAAGCATAAATACTCCAAATTTTGTCCAATCTTCAAAATTTTTGCATTATTCTGTTCCAATTACACCTCTTTACAATGTTCTCGCTCACGGTTTGGGGGTTACCGCGGAAAAAATTTTGCTATTGGGCTTGGAACAAAATTTGACCAAAATGTTGGGGAGGGGTCCTATTTTGGGCTGTAGGGTGGACCCTACCCCCAAAATTTCCTTCTTTGGCACGGATGGTTCGAAAAAGCAATAAAAATGCTAAACAACGGTGCAAACCGCATCTTTATAGCTTCTATGTAGCCTGAAATATAGTAAGTTTAAAACTTGTATGTTCACATTTTCACACGAACGCCTTTCCCACAAATTAAATACCCCGATTGGGGGGACTTGAAAAAATTAAATCCCCCTGCAACGGGTTAAAGGGTTTTTAGGTTAAGTTACATCACAATGGGTGCAGACTGTTCCTTTACAATTTCCAGTTACAATGCATGTTGACCGCTCAGTATCTAAGCTTTAACCCCTAACCGGGGAATAAATCTGTAACTCAATGTAAACTGGACGGCTCTGAGCCATCACGCCCGGTTAAGGGGTCAAGGATATCAAATCTGTCAGAAAATTTAAATTAAAAGAAGCTCAATTTTTAAAGACAAGAACTGACTTCTGCACAAAATCAACATAAGTATTTGGAAAGCAAGTAAGACTGGATATGACAACCAACATGATAGTATAATTATTGGCTGAAACATAATATGTACTAGATAACAAATTAAGCTGTAAACTTAGTCAAATGTATGGGGGCAATGTTAACAATTCAGCCCCAAATTTCATAAATTACAGATAAACCCACAATCCCAAAACCCACAATCCCAAGCCAAGTGAAGAAGGCATGTCAAAAATATCCCCAAAGCTGGATTATATACAAGAATCAACAAAGTCCTCAAGGCTGATGATTTTCGGTGCCAGGTCTCATACAGAAGAATTATTGGCTCAAATGAGTTTTTAAAAACAATTCAGTGCCCAAAAGCAAGACAGACTGTCGCAAAACAGGAAAAACAAATACTTGGAAAGAAAGATCGTTGTGACTCACACTTACTAAAGACAGCATCATCAAGAATGCTGGAATTATTTAGGATGATGGACTATCTACAGATTCACTAAGAAGTCATACATATAAACCAATTTGGCCAATTGAAATCTCAACCAAGTTACAGAACCTAGGATGTGGATCACAGCCCTCCTCTATCGTGGTTGATGGGGAGTGTGTTGAGTCAGCAGACAGTTTCACATACCTTGGTAGCGTGCAGTCCTCCAATGGACATTGTCATCAAGATCTGACCAGACGCATCACCCTAGCCTCTACTGCCATGTTCTCCCTGCATAATATCTGGCAGCACAGACGTCTCTCTCTGGTCATCAAGCTTCGCCTGTACCAGACACTTGTTCTGTCTGTCCTACTCTATGCGGCCGAGACCTGGACCTTACTCGCCTCAGATCTAAGTAAGCTGGAAGCCTTCCATATGAGGTGCCAACGTCAGATCCTTGGAGTACACTGGTATGACTTCATTACCAACGCGGAGATATCCTCACGGACTGGATTACCATCACTCAATGAATTGATAAGTAGGCGCCGCCTTGCAATTTTTGGACATGCAGCCCGCCTCGAAGAGACAGTTCCTGTTCATCAAGCCCTCCGCTGCCACGTTGACCTATCCATCGGTCGTCCACCTGACCGATCATGGAAGCGCTGTCCTGGTCATCCCAGGAAAAGATGGATCGACCACATCCGTTCCCAGACCAGTGAGACTCCATCTACTCTCTGGAGTCGTGCCATCTGGTGGGGTCATGGTCAAGGGGTGACGCAACGGCCCCCGCCGGCTACGCGCCTGATGATGATGATGATGATGATGATGATGATGATGATGATGATGAAATCTCATCCATTCGTCTTGTACATACTTCCATTCTTTAGACAACAAGATCCCAATTTAATTCCAAAAGGGGGAGTAAAGGCATAAAAACAATTTAAAACACATCTGCATCTGACTTCAAGCATTTAAGAGCATTTTACACTGTTCTGCCATTATTACAGTACTGGCTAACATGTTCAAACTGGTAACCCTTTAATCAGCATAGCCGGCTAATCTTTAGTTGGCTTATCTTAACTCAAATCTGCAAATAGTCAAGCAAAGGCAAGGCAGAAAAGAGATAAAACAAAGCAAGAGATAAAAATTCACCTAATTCCACAATAGAATTTTTTTAAACTACTAAGTTGAGAGTATCTGATGTAAAATCCTTTAAACCTGAATGCATAATATTGTTCATGGGTTCAGAAGTCAGAGAATTTTTAAATTTTACAAGTGAAATAAAACACTGAAAAATAAAACACGACGCTGTCTTTCAAGACTAGATCGAATGACTGCCGTCCTAATCTTCAACTGGAATTCTATCTCTGGCCGTATCTGCCAAGTTCAGAAATGGATTGTACTAACGGAAAACCGCAGCTCAGGAATTCACCACCTAACCTCGCTATGCGGACAGATCCTTACAACACCTCTGCAGAGTTTCAAAATCTTCTTGCGTGCTTTAGTGACTTGTCTGCTACGAACATTTCTGTTTCAAAAGAACGCTTTTTATATTCGTATATTCATTAAGGCAGTGAATTCCTTCATTTCATCAAAATGGACTTTTCAAGATTGTCATCCTATTTTCATCATCAACATGCCGACAATGTCAAAGCACCTCTGACTTTGGTCAAGGCTATGTTACGTCACTATAGAAGTTGTCTCAAATACATACAAACATACATATTGAATACATACATACATACATACTGAGAATATATATAGACATCATGCAGTAAACACTCATCAAAAGATTTCACTGTTCTTATGATTGTCAGAGGAGAAGAAATAGAATTTACAACTCATGGTTAAAACAGCTGAAGAACACATTACAGGGTCTGTCTATCTAATAAAGCAGAAGTAAAGTAAAGTAAAGTAAAGTAAAATCTTGTGGATTTCTATAGCGCCTTGGAAAGCAGCACAACAGTAGCTGCTTATTCTTAGGCGCTCAGCCTTTCTTGAAATAGCTATGGGGAAGGTATATGATCAGCCAGGTAATAGTCAACATCCAACGGGCAGTGAGGCTAGGTTGTTACAGCTATGGAGGAAATGATTTCAGAAAAAGGAAGGATTTAAGCTTAGACCTGAAGACTTGAGGAGTTAGTGCAGGAATTATAGGAAATGGGGGCTCAGATTTTATTGTTTGAAAGTGTCCAAGTGTGCAAAGGGAAGCAGGGATTGAGTTCCAAAGTTCAAGTGCAGCATATGAGTAGGCACGGTTGCAAATTTTCAGGGATGACTCATTCGCGGGCGTGACAGAGTGAGGTAAGATGCTGAACGTGTGGGTCGAGGAGGCTGAGGGGTTAATAGTGATCTAAGGTAGACAGGTTTTGATGACTGAAGTGAGCCATATGTAACAAAAGTGTTATTATTTTATATTGAAAATGTTCAGTTATTTTAAGCCAATGTAATGATTTTAGTAAGGGTGAAATATGGGAGAATTTAGGTGACTTAGTAGTAACAGCACGAGCAAATGCATTTTGTATTGATTGCAATTTGTTGATAGAGCAATTAAGGGGAAGGTTATAGTAGAAAAAGAGGAAATTACAATAATCTAATGTGGAGTGGACTATTGAGGTGGCAATAAAAAATTGTGAAGGCAGTTTTAGTATCTTGCATCAGAAAGATAGGGCATGGAGGAGAGGAGGCATTGGAAACATCAAACTAAGGTCTCGGATATGAACATAGCAGGCTTTTGATAGTGGGGGAGATTTGTGATTCAAGTTTAGAAAAGAATCAAATTTGAATCCTAGATTTCAAAGCAGTTGGAACAGGGATAATTGTGGTGTCAGGAGCCAAAACTAGTTTACTGATTATCAATTTTTTTGAGTTGAAAGGGTAGTCCAATTAAAAGAAACTCTGTCTTAGATGGGTTAAGAGCGAGGAGATTAGATGACATCCAAGCAGAGATTGATGAGAATGCAGATTCAAGCTCAATAATAGAAGGCATTTTGTTTACAAATGATATCAATACAACAACCTCAGGTAATTAGCAGAATGAATGCAATGATTTAAATGTAACAGGAGCTAACTCTTATGCAACGGACATTGCAAATTTCACACACAGAAAAATATGCTCCCAGACATAATTAATCTAAAAGATAGTACTGTGCTTGTACAGTATTTCCATGGCCATAAGCAAGTATGGTAATTCAGCTTTTGAAGAATTCTTACAATTTGGTGATTCCATATCAGCTCAATCAATGCATTTCTGGTCATCACCTCAGAATTTGATGAATTTTTGGACACTACTCAGGAAAGTATGCAAGTTCTATAGCTCAATTCCATGTACATTTGCAGTTATGATGCTACATGTGTAGGTAGGGTCACCGAAATTGAATACTGTATATACTTGCAGATAAGTCAAGAAATTTATGCCTTAAAATTTGCCTAAAAACGCAGAGTCAACTTATCTGCAAGCCAATGCAATTTTTCTAAGAATTTTTGTAAAGAAGTGCATTTTGTAATGAATTACAACGTTAAGCCATGTTGCATCTACCGGTATTTAAAGACGCTTCCATCAAAAGAAGCTGGACAACTGGCTCCTTTCTTAAGTAGGCATCGTCGCTCTGCAGCATTTACCTTTGGTCTATTAATTAATCAGAGACCATCCATGTAAATAATTTCCACTGAGTACCAAATCTGAGATGTGCCATTTGCCGGAACCGGGTATGAACTGAGTAATACTAGTAACGGCAACTCCAAATCCAGAGAGAAAATGAGAAATTTCCAAATCTTGCTACTTAATTTCGGATCAGTTATTTAATATTTACTTTCCAAGCTCAAGTGGTACTTCAAAGGTGCAAGCATGATATATTTTAGTACAATAACTTTTAACATTTGATTACAATCTATCAAATTAGTTAAATACAGGATCTCATTGTTCTACATAAAGGCCAATACAACTATAGTTCATATATATAGAATATGCAATAAAACCTGCCAACCAGACCATCTGTTTGCATAAACTCAATTAGCAGCCTTAACAATCATAAAATCTATGAATGATAAGATATCTATAATATTAAAATCCTTCCTCTTTATGTCTGTTACCTTCAAGCATTCTCATTGGTTGGCTGTGTGAGTGTTCTGATTGGTTACCTTCAAGTGTTCAAGCGTTCTGATTGCTTGGCTGTGTGAGCGTTCTCTGTGTGATGTTCTCATTAGTTACCTTCAAGCGTTCTGATTGGTTGGCTGGGTGAGCGTTATGATTGGTTGGCTGGGTGAGCATTCTGATTGGTCATTCTGGAATATTCATTGCCTCGAGCAAATGCATTTTGTATTGCCTGCAATTTGTTGATAGAGGAAGTGAGGTGATAGTAGAGGAAATTACAATAATCGATGTGGATAGATATTAGTATTATCCTCTGCATCTTGCCTAGATAGCGAAGTGAGCGGATATGAACATAGCAGGCTTTTTGATAGTTGGGAGCATCTTTCTAGTATCTCTTTAAGACCCTCCATTGTGACTTCATGAAAATTTTTATATATACAAACCGGCAAATAATAAATTCTTTAAAAATTTGTTAAATAGAGATGGCAAATAAATATATTCATTCATATTCATTCTAACGAATATTGGGCTCCAAAGAATATTAACGACTACGACTGATTCAAAACATTCGTTATTTCTAACGATTTGCAGCACCACCTATAGGAGACTACGAACATAAGATTGCTTGTTGCTGTTCCCATGTTTGCCGCTTGGCTGCCAGGCAGATGACTAGCGTGGACCACCCACGGCCAGAAGCTGCCCCAGCTCCCCCCACCCACTGCTGCTAGCTGGCATGCATGCATCTCAATTATCTACTATACTGGACCCATAATGAATCTAATGACTTGTCCAGACTAACGAATAGCAGTTCAGACTAACGATTTGCTGAACTTTGAATATTAGTCAACTGCTACTGCATCCAATATACTGTAGCTGTCGAATATCTTTTGTGTCGTTCACTATAGGGCCTATACTGTTACATAGTGTTATTGTATGTTTTAATAATTAATAATAATTATCAAAACATATAGATTACTTACTGAAACTGTACTATTTGGCATGTTAATAGTGTATAGATTTGTCAAGTTTATATAGTTATATAGTTAGCATCAGTGGCGGTTCCACGTGACGTGGGAGATGAGTGGGGTGAGTGGGGATGCCTCCCCACTGGACTTTTTTGCCTGTGAAACCGATTTTTGGCAAAAAGTCAAGTAAAATTACGAGAAAAACTGCGGATGACCTTTTTTGCTTGTTGATCTATTTTTTTGAGAGTCTATTAAAATTAGAGAAAAAGTAAAATTAGGGAGAAAATTTGCCTTTTTCTCAGCCTTTTGCAGCAAAGTTAATTGATGTTTTCATTCTTTTATCATCCCCACCAACTTCCTATAGATTCATTTCATCCCCCACCCACACTAAGAAATCCTGGAACCAGCTAATGAATATTTTCTAATGAATATTTTCTAACAAATATTTGAAATTAATATATTCAGAGTAACGAATATTCATTTCTAACGATATTTGCCATCTCTAATGTTAAAGCCTTCAATTAATTAGATTCATTTTCATTTTCTAAGTATTAAATAAATTTGTACCGGTACCGTACATCATGGCGTCGAAACCTTCAAATGCCTGAAGGCTAGCAAATGCGTGTTATATTCACGTGCGGCTTATGCTGGGACGTTGGAACATAATTCTTAATTTTCTGCGGGTTATACACGTATGCAGGTTATATACGTGTGCGGGTAATAATCGTGCAAATACTGTATGGTAAATTTATTGAAAGTATTTATTAACTCAACAATCACTCCTAACTCTGAGATAAAATGTCATAGGTTTTGCAATCCTATCATCAGATCCTGTCCCCAACAGGAATCCCCAGTACCTCCCATATGGCTAAGCTAATGAAAAAACATGCTGATATTTTATTATTATTAATTATTAATTCTGACAATTTCATAAAATTAGGGAGAAAATTTGCCATTTTCTCAGCCTTTTAAAGTTAATTGAGCATTCTTTTAAATCCCCCTAATAGGAGATATTAAATAAATATGTTTTAAGGTTCCTAGTGAACAGTTCATGGAGATGTCACCCTATTTGTGAACGTATTCAGAGTAATATTCATTTCCAAAGCAAAGGGTTGCCCTCTAAACAGACCGATCCCCAAATTTTTTGCTGTATTAAATAAATTTGGAACCACCACATCATGAAAACGGCTGCCTTGATCAAAGCTGTTATATTCGGCGCTTATCAGGCGACATGGGCTTAACAGACCAGAGCCGTTAAGTACTCGCAAATATGGTAAAGAAAGGGTTATTTAACAATTAAAATAAACCAGCAACGTTTTGCAATCCTATCATCAGATCTCCAACGAATCCCAGGAGCCAGTGAAGTTTGTCTCATTTATTTTATGGTAGTCTGGTTATATTAAAATGGTGAGAAGCCTACAAATTTTACTTCTTATCTCATGCACTGAAGCTGTTTCACTATTCTTAAATGCACAAAACTAGTAACTAAACATCACCTTCTTCTTATCAGATAGAATGCATTGTGTCAAAATGTAACCTTTGACTTCCAATAAACTGTGATTCAACAGATGCCCATAAAAGCTATCAAAGCCGGATAACTCTCTGCCCCTGCTCAGGTTACAAAGAGTAAACATGGGAACCTGATCAGGAGCTGTGTACCTTGAAGTTTGAAAATAGCAAATGAACTTCAAAGACAAAATGTCTGGTTCAGGGTAAAAATGCTCTAAAGATCCACAGGGGAGGTTCAAGCATTTATCAGCAGCTAGAAGACTTCTGAGTCAAAAATCAAAAACAAACTGAAAACCATAAACTATACACTTGTGGTAATGCACCAGCATAGCATAGTCCGTTGATTACTTTGTCTCATATATGCTGAGCAGCTATGAATGACTTGTCTGCATGTAATCTTATTCAACTTTTGTTATATCAAACAATGCCAAAATACTGGTTAAATGATTCATCAATAAAACTAAGACTGAATTCTCTCAAAACTAAATATTACTTGAGTGTAGAGGAACAGTTACCCTAAGCTCATACTCCTCCCCAACCCTAATTGTAAAAAATTTACTTTAAAAATTTTCACACTTAAAATAATAAAAATATTAGGTTTCATTTCTCTCAGCCCCCTCCAAGACTCCAAACTGGCAGAACTTTAGGTGATGATTTCATTAGTTCCCCAACACTAGTGATATGAAAATTATTAAAATTCTAAGAAGAATTTTTATGTAAAAGCCACTATTAATGATCTGATTCAAGCGGAATAACAGGGAATCAATTAGATGTAAATTTGCACAATGCAGTGACAGTATTTATGAAAGTCATCATCAACAACAAATTAACAACAAAACACAATCAAAAGATTATTCAATTCATGTGACTTCGTGTGAACTTAACTCATCAGGAGTAAAACATCATATCAGATGTTGAATGCAAAAAAAACAACAAAACCAATGACAAGTAACATTGACTGCAAAAATTGAACCACATAGTGTCAAGATTTACCAAAGTGTGGTGAGGTCAGCTAAACCCCTACTGGTCTTTATCAATTAGACCGAGACTAAGAACCTTGACCAGCTGCAGAAAAGGGTCAGACGGTCACAAATTCACAATTTTATATAACTGTTGGGGTTGTGCTCCCCTTTAAGAGATTAACCCCACATTGGGCATTTCACATATAACTTCTGCTATTTTCAATTCCACTAACTATCAGTTTTATTTTATTTTTTATTTGTATATGATTACTGTTATTTTTTTGTAGCTGAACTCAATAACGTGGCTTAATAATAATAATAATAATATTATTATTATTATTATTATTATTATTATAGCAATGGAGATCAGTGCTGCCCTATGGCCTATTATTTTTTATTATTATTATCATCATTATTACTATTATTATTATTATTATTCTGTTATCCTCATATTCATGATCTATGGCAACCCTACATCCCTCTGCTCTCTACACCATGGTCAAACAACAAGTTCTCAGTTACAATTTCGTTCACCTCTTGCCGCATCTCCTTAAGTTTTTCGATCTACACTCAAATCATTTCCTCCATAGCTTTAACGTTCCAACCACAATGCCTCCAAGCTGACTGGCCCCCCACCTTTTTCATGCGGTACTACTTCGGAGTGCTATATAAATTCACGAGATTTTACTTATTTCTACTTAATAATAATAATAATAATAATAATAATAATAATAATAATAATAATAATAATAGAGCAGACCCTACTGAACCACTCTAAGCCATGCCATTATTTTTTTATTAAAATGTCTAAACTACAATGTACTGTACTAGTCCGGTCGATATAAATTCTTTATTGTGGTAGAGGTAGAAGTCGCGGTAAGTGAACATCTGACAATTGGATCCGATTAAGGTAACATTGGAGAGTATAATGTAAAAAATCCACCGAAATCGTCTTTGGGGAGAAAAAGTTATACCTGTTTTAATGGTCTGAAATTACAGTGGGCGATAATACAGTAGAAATCTGTGTTGTGTATATAGTGGTTTACTGAATCAAAATGTATTTCGGAAGTATTTGGATTATTGGTGTATTTGGATTAATTTATATTACTTGTTGAGTTTATTCTATATGGCATTAATTTATATTACTGCTTGATTGTCAATTCTGCCAAGAGACATGTCAAACGGAAACGGACCTGTTGAGAATTATGATTAGAGCTATGTTTGCATGTATCCTACAGGATTTGGACCTTACTACCAATTGCAAATTAGATGAGCATGTGGTTGTTTATTACGGATTTGGCTAAATTGCTGAAACAGTGTTATTGGTGTGCAATTGTTTATGGATTACTTTTCTTACATCTGGTACTGTTTGATCTGTTTGTGGTTCAACAAGTCATATTGGTATGTAATTGCATGTATTTTTATCGTAGCTGCTTACTTTTATTGTAAATGCATTTCAGGCATAATATACCATAATGTCAGATAACAGTTATGAGGCCACATTCGGTCCAGATACTTGTGTCATCTGTAAAGAAATTTATGTTGATAATTTGAATTCAGCGGAATGGATTACTGTTAAAACAGTTAAGGGTTTAGCGACACTTCTGCAGTTCAGTGGAATTTTTTGAGATAATGCACTGAGAGAGTACTTAGAGAAAAGTCCGCAGGTTGTAAATGTTCATGTTGACTGCTGCAAATCATACACTAATAAACAACGGTACGAACAGATTTGTTAACGTGAATGTGTGGCTTCTGGTTCAGGAAACATTGAACCTCCAAGAAAGAATTTGAGGTCTACAACCATTGAATTCCAGTGGAAAGAAGACTAGTACGTTCAGTGAAAACCTTAGAATTGCGACAGAATTGCATTGATCTGGCAAAGAAACACAGTGACACATGGGGTCTGCAAGTTTAATGTCGTTTAGAGGCTTGTATCGATTTAGTTGCAGAAGAGGCAATATATCACGACAAATGCATTACAGAATTTTTCAGTGAGAAGGTAATCCAATTAATAATGTTTGCAAAGACAATTTGGATTATAAGGGTAAGGAGGATGAAATTAAGCTAAGCAATTTCAACAAACTATGCCAATGGCTTGAAATAACAGAAGATCAGTTATAAAGTGTGTGTGAACTGTATGAAATTATGAGAGACATGGCAGGTAACCATGATTCTCATGTTTATATGCAGAAACATTTCAGAGAAAAACTAATTGAGAAATATGGCAAATGTCTAGTTCTTGGGCAAGTATCTGGCAAGAAAGATGTAGTATGTTTCACAAATAAGTCACATTATTAACGAATCATGGTACAAAAACAGGCAGAAGAACATTGATGATGAAAGTAAGAGGATTGTTATTGCAGCTGCCAAACATTCGCTCAGAAATTCGCGAGATGCAATACTTGACATCATCATACCCATCATGTAGCACATTTAATGATTGTGCAAATGCAAGACAATGGCTCCCAAGTCTTGTCAATGTGCTCATGGACAACATCATAGTTGACGACCTAAAACGAACAGCTATTAGTCATGCTATTGTAAAAGCAGCAAGACCCAGATCTGCTATTTCACCAGTGCTATTTGGTGTGGAAGTATCCTTTGACCATGTCTTTGGATCTAAATGGGCACTGGATATACTGTCACGACTGGGATTCAGTCTGTCATATGATGAAATTAGCCGTTACAGTGTGCATTGCAATCTGAAAGTGTTGACATGCCAAAAGCCTTCCCCAACTTCTTCACACAGTGGTCAGCAGACAATGTTGACCACAATGCCAACACAATAGACGGTTCAGGGACATTCCACGGCATGGGCATTTTGGCGATGTCAAGTGCATGCCATTCCTTTGCACAAGGCAGTTTTTTCCAGCAAGGAAGTTGTTGTGGAGAGAAGCACATGTAACAGTAGACATGGTTGTTAAAGGTAGAGAGACATCGAATTACTCATCTACACTGCACCTGAAATAACTGCATTGTCAGCAATAGTGTTGTGTCCAATAACAGAACTTCCAATTCTACTTGTACAGCAACCTGACATAAAATTTGACATGTTGTGGCATGCTGACTGGCTTTGTAGTAGTGATGGTGGAGTGGTGTACCATGACCTAACTGGTCTGGATTTATGCAGCAAGCCATATAGTTAGTACTGATGTCTTTAACTTACCGTCCACAGACATTCAAATGCTTCCCATTATTGACTTAGATCCAAAGGACATGAACTGCATATTTTCAACATTGTGTTTCATTGAGAACCATGCTGCACATTTAAATATGCAGACAGCCTATGTAACATTTGATCAGCAAGTTTGGATTAAGGCGGTTGAAGTTGTAAATTCACAAAATCTGAACATTGTGCCAAGACTTGGCAGGTTTCATATGTTATCTTGCAAGTTTGGGCAAGGTTGTGAAACAGGGCTTGCTGAGGCCAGTGGGGACTTGTTATGGAAATGTCACTGTAGGTCACATTAGGTCACTGTAGGTCACCTTCTATCTGGCAAGGCTGAATCTCAGACCGTCAGAGCACATTTTTTTGGTTCAGTCAGCACTTTGCATTCTCATATTGCAAATATATGCTAGGTTCAGTGGTGTAGCGAGGATTTTCTGAAGGGGGTTACGAACTTATTAATACTTCTTCTTAAAATTCTGACAAGCAAAAAAACCTTATTATTTTGCTTGATTAAATTAGTAATAATAGTTATATGAGAGCAGACGACAGCCTATACAACTATATTGATATTTTTCCTCCTTTTTTTCTTTTTTGCTGCCTTAAACCTGATTTATAATAATACACAATAAAAAATTTTGGTCGGCCAACCAGGTGGGTTTAACCCCCCAATTCCCCTTTGGCTACGCTGCTGGCTAGGTTTACAGTTCTGGCAACATAGCTATTTTCTGCATTAATCAGGTAGACATTTATACAAAATATGTCAGGATATAAATGACAAATAGGCTGATTTGCACTATATGGAGATATCATCGGGCGTGGTCAAACCACCTTTGTCATAGAAGGGGTTATGCTACAGGGACGAATTTGGTATCGTTGGAAAGCTTGCATACAACTTCCTAATACCTGTCTTGGATGTCCAACATAGAATCTGTCATGGTTTGGCCGTAATTAGCCAAAAAAGGTGGTTGGGGTGGTATTTTTTGTTTTTGTCCCCCAAAAAATTTTCCCCAATGCAATAAGGGTGGATTTTTTCAATTTTTCTCTACTGATATTGTACTCTTAGAAAATGGTGCTTTTTCTTCACTTACCATGATTTCTACGTATAATTTATTTCAGGTAAAATTTAAAATATTTTAAAAATTGTCCATTGTGGAATTATTACATGCTGGTGAACATTGAAAACGAAATTTTACTGACTTTTAACCTTAATCGCCTCCAATTTATAATCAAACAATTATAAGATATATTCCATAACGATAAGATATATATCCCTTAAAATTTCAAGAACCGGTGTACACTGAACACTGGACAGCCTCACGTCTATCAAGTTAGAATGACGAACTAAATACGTCCAGAACGATATATGAAAATCAATATGGGCAGCCGTCCATTAAATAAAGCTCGGGCGCATTAAGTCGCCGCTCCAAAAGTATCAAGATAATGAATGTACGCCACCGCCCACCGCTTCTATAGCGCCTACACCGCAACAAGCTCGCAAAATGCAAACGCTCCTATAACTTCATGGTTCAAAGTTATTATTTTAAAGAATTCTTTTCTACCACTTAACTATCACCTAGGCCTCCGATATTGAGCAAACCTCGGGCGCATTAAGTCGCCGCTCCAAAACTATCAAGATAATGAACGTAGGCCACCGCCCACCGCTTCTATAGCGCCTAGACCGGAGCAAGCTCGCAAAATGCAAGCGCTCCTATAACTCCATGGTTCAAAGTTATCATTTTCAAGAATTCTTTTCTCCCACTTAACTATCACCTAGGCCTCTCATTGATTCATTTTATTGTTTTCATTTGACCGATAGGTTATGCAAGTTTAACTTTGAATGCTACAAGTACGATATTTTTATCCTAATAAGCTTTAATAAAACCTAGTAGGTCTAGTAACTAGTTAATGATTATGGCTAATGCAGTCCGATTACATGTACGTTTGAAGACATTATTAAATTTCATGATTCAGATACCATGTTTATGATTTTAAAAATCGAAAGTGTGCTTTCTTAAATTTACTTTGAAAATTAGGGGTACACGGATTTTCGAGAAATGTCTGAAGGGGTACGCCGACCGAAAAAGTTTGGGAACCACTGCTCTAGATTAAAATGATTTTTTTATTGGTTGATATTGATTGCTAAAACTGGTCGTCATTAGTTCTTTATGCCTTTTTTGCGTCCTTTACGTCCTAAAAATGTCCGACAAGCAAAAAAAGCCTAGTCATCACTAGTTTTTTGTGCTTCTTTAACGTCCTGAAAAGTCTGACAAGCCAATGTGTTTTGTGTGTCCTTAAATTCTTTCCAACTGATCTGGTAACCCTAGCCTCTATTGGTTCCCTGTCACTTGCCTGGACCGTCACTTCCTGGACCGTCACTTCCTGTATTTCACTTCCTGGACCGTCATTGTAAATGAGCAGTAATCTGGTATATAGGTAGGAGGACTTTTGTCTTAGGTAGGTTCACGGGGCTGTCCATTGTGTCAACAATTTTGGGCAGTTTTTGTCCCCTCCGCCCAGTGTAGGTGGTAAAAAAAATATTTTGTTAAAAACCGTAATCCAACGATTCAAAATTTGAATAGTTCTAGTCTACCATCCATGGAGGTATTATACTCAAACCATTGTCATTTGGCTGAAGCCACTAAGTAAAATATCTCGCAATTTCATTTATGATTCAAAATATATCCTAATGGAGAAATTTTCTAGCAGCTAGACTGAGAAATAAAAACTTTGCAGATCACAACGATTTGTATATCATAGTGTATACACTTGTTTACATACACATAACAGATATGAGTCATTATGAACGGTCCAGGAAGTGACGGTCCAGGAAGTGATTCGTCCGCGCACGTTTGTCCAGGAAGTGACGGGACATCCGCCTCGATTACAGTGGCTCTCATACCACCGTCCATTATTGCCTCACCGCGGACCACAGAGAGGTTTTGAACTTCAAAAATTTAAATTTTTCGCCCGGACCACCTGATAAATTGAGCAGTTATCTGCTCATAAAAAGCGGTGACGACTTTTGTCTTGTCAGGATTTTCCCCTTTTCACGGTTCGAAATGCACAAAATACACGTAAAGAGCGCTGACCCGGTAAAATTAGTCAAATCCAAAGATTCCAAATACAAATTTAAATTACCAAAAATAATGTATTTTAAGAACTTTCAAAAATCCAGATTCCGCAAAAGCCCAGATCTGGGAGAGAGAGAGAAAACAGCACTGGCGTCACTTGACAACTACCATCCATGGAGGTATTATCCCTGGAGACGGCATTACATCATTTGGCTGAAGCCACTAGCTGAGAAATTAGCAGACTGCGCAGCCACATTTGTTGATTCAAAACATCATCATAATGAGAAATGGAGAATAATATTTGGCATGTAACAGCATAATAAGACTAATAAAATAAAATAACATTTTCGTCATCATCTCATCACAGGGAGGACGAAAGACAAATGCTGTCGAAAGGAAAACGGCCAAATACCTTCACTGTAAAGACAGTACCATTTATCATTGGAGACGATGGGGGTCAATGGAATCCGCTTTAAAAGAAGTCGGCGGACCCATAAGCGTCAACCGGAGACGTCGAGAAGCGATTAACGATGTAAGCGAATATTGTGACACAGATTTTTAAAATTGTTAATTAAATTCGTTGATTAATAATGCCTTTGAGCCCGTTTATTTGGGAGAGTAATAATAGATCCGTCCAATAATATAATAATAATAATAATAATAATAATAATAACCATAAGGCGCGTCCATTATTCACGCCGAGTCGGATAATAATAATAATAGCACTGATTCGCTGATCGCCGCTCTCGGCTTATCCGGGCGCCGATTATACTATAAGACCCCGTGTTTTGCCTCAGTCGGGACTGGCGCACGTTCAGTCACTCAGTCGGCCCGCTGAAAAAGCTGGAGTCTGATACTGGGCGTCCGCTGGTCACCTTCTGGTCCGAGCATCGGAAGGTTCTAGGAGCCGCGGCCGGGGCCTGCTCCGCCGATTCCCCGTATCCGCACACGGTCTCTCTCTCTCTCTCTCTCTCTCTCTTTGCGGGGACCTGCTGAAAAATCCGGGCTCGTCGCCTTTTCTCTCTTGCTTTTCTCTCTTGCCCTATACAGGCGGAGGCCCGCCAAAAAGGTTGGCTCCGCCGGTGTGTATTATCTTTATCGGCGAGGACCTGCTGAAAAAGCCGGGCTCGTCGTTTCTCTCTCTTGACGGGGACCTGCTCAAAAAGCCGGGCTAGTCGCCTTCTCTTCCTTGCTCTATACAGGCATAAGCCCGCCGAAAAGGTTGGCTCCGCCGGTGTGTATTTTCTATATCGGCGAGGACCCGCTGAAAAAGTTGGACTCGTCGCCTGCTCTTTCTGGAAGCTGTGACTTTCTAGCCTAACAGAGAGAGATTGTTAAAGGCATTCGTTATAGTGCATGTATTTTGTTTGATTAACTCGCAGTTGCCTTATGCATGAATAACTGTATAATCAAGGACGTTAACGTAAACTGCGGCTGTCATATTGCATGTATTTGTCGTACGCATTAAGACACTAATGATCGCTTTGTTCGGACAGGTAACTAAAGACATTTAATAGTGATAATGATAGTATAACGTCAATAGAGATACGGTAGCTATATTAATCATCATAATGATCGCCGTCGTTTTGATTATCTCTATACAGACGGGAACCTGTTGAAAAAGCCGGCCTCGTCAGTGTGCATTGACGATACCGACGGGGACCTGCTGAAAAAGCCGGACCCGTCACCTTCTCGTTCTTGTCTTCTCTTTCTTTGTCAGTCTTTTCCGCGGTCGCGTTGGTTCGTCAAGAGTATCTGCTCCGTTGATTACTTCTTTCAAAAAAAGTCAAAGTCCTTCCCCGAGCCTCACGGGCTCATAAGGCGGCGCTGATCTCCGTCTATATAGCCCTCAGCCAGGTGTGCAATGTCACGGATACGGGGGCTAGTGTATCGCACAAGGACAAGGATACGGCTCTCCCAAACAACATTCATGTCTTCCTTACCTGACACATTTCTTATGTACTTTTCGGATAAAATTGCTAAAATTCGGGGAAATTTTTCTAGTATTGTTTCAACTGGGTTCTCTCTTCCTGTCTCACCGCCACCTGTGTTTAGTTCCTTTCAATCTATCACTCTTTCTGATCTTCACAGACTGATTTTTTCATCAACGCCTACTCATTGTTCTCTTGATATACTGCCAAATTACATACTCAAAGAATGTTTTGATGTCCTTGGTCCAGTTATTCTGAAATCTGATAATCTTTCACTAACAGAAGGTTGCTTTCCATCTTCCTTTGCAAATGCTGTGGTCCACCCTCTAATAAAAAAATCATCCCTGTGCCCAAATGACTTAGCAAATTACAGGCCTATATCCAAATTGAACTTTCTATCAAAGATTCTTGAGAGAGTGGTTGCAAATCAAATTCATTCTTCAAATGACCTTTTTCTTCACTTTCAGTCGGCATACCGTAAATATCATTCTACTGAAACTGCTCTGCTCTCTGTCCACGATCATATCATAAATGCAATGGACGATGGCAAGGTCACTGCATTAATACTTCTTGATCTATCAGCAGCTTTTGATACTGTGGATCATTCCATCCTCCTACACCGTCTCCAACACTGGTTTTGTCTTTCTGATTCAGCACTGCACTGGTTCACTACTTAGTTGAGTCCTCGCACTCAGTCTGTCTGCACAAATGGCACCTTTTCATCATCAGCTAATTTAAATTGTGGGGTCCCCCAAAGCTCTGTTCTTGGTCCTCTCTTGTTCACCTTATACACGACTCCTCTTGGCTCATTACTGTAAAACCATCACTTAGATTACCACCTATATGCAGATGATACTCAGATCTTTATTTCATTTGATAAGTCTTCATCAGAATCTTCTTTTGAAACTATTTCTCAAGCATTCTCTCATATTCAGTCCTGGATGGATTCAAACAAATTGCTTTTAAACCCGACTAAAACTGGATTTTTACTTTTAGGCACAAAGCCCCAGCTCAAGAAATTTGAATCTATAAACTCTATTAAACTTGGCGATTCAAATATTCTTGTAAGTAGTTCTGCACTGGATCTAGGAGTCATTTTTGATTCCACACTTTCTTTCTCAACTCACACAAATAACATTTGTAAAGTAGCTCACTGCCACCTTCGTGATTTGTATCATATTAGGAAATTTCTGAATAAACCTGCATTAATGCTTTTGGCAAATGCCTCAGTGTCCAGTCGTCTTGATTATTGCAATTCCCTTCTTTTTGGCATTTCTAAATCAAACCTGGCTAAACTCCAACGAGTTCAAAATTCATTGGCTCGGGTAGTTTCAAAAACCCCAAAACGTGAGCACATAACCCCAGTCCGTAAGGGTCTTCACTGGCTTCCAATTAAAGAAAGGATAAACTTAAAAATCTGCCTTCTGGTATACAAAACACTTTACTACAAGGAACCCAGTTACCTTCTTTCAAAACTTTCTGTACAAGCAAACAAATACTCGACCAGATCATCGTCTGCAATAGTTCTCTCCATCTCCCATACTCGGACAGTTCTTGGTTCTCGTGCTTTCTCAGTGGTCGCCCCAAAACTCTGGAACTCATTGCCTCAGCATGTTCGCATTGCAGATTCGTTACAAATTTTTAGAGCAAGATTAAAGACCCATCTTTTTGACCGGGCTTATCCACCATAGACTGTCACCCGTTTGTCCGGCCGGATACCCTGGATTTGATCTGGACCTTTAGTGGTTTGGATTTGGTGTGCCATCGGTTGATGCTCCTGTGCATTATGAAAGTGGCGCTATAGAAGTTTAAGATTAGATTAGATTTTTTATCTATTGGTACTATTATGGCTTTTCCTCATTCCTCTGGTGGCTTTTCTTCTTCGAATATTTTATTGCATAGGTTGTGGAATATATTCACTGTAAGCTCCTCTCCTGCGTGTAGCATTTCTGTTGTTATCGTATCTGTTCCTGGAGATTTTCTAACTTTCAATCTTTTTATGGTATTATGCTATACAACTATGTTGAAGGGAAAAGGAGAAAAGGAAGACCAAAAAATATGGATAGAAAACTGAAAAGAGGATGCAGAAGAAATGCAAATGAACTTAATCCAATTCACCAGAGCAGCAAGAGACAGACAGAAGTGAAAGGAACTCATTCAGACCCATCGTCCAACTCAATAGGGAAAGACGGAAAGAAAGAAAGAAGAGATATTGGACCCTTACCGGTTAAATGTTACACCTACGGTGCGATTCCGCTGAATTTCCACGGATAATTTTAAAAAAGGAATAATATAACTCAGACTTAACACTACTCCTGTATTCGTCCGAGTCAACCAAAATGGCCGCTAATCATGGCGGTATTATTTTTAGCCTACGCGCTACTGGCTTCGCGCAGCCTGGGCTAGAAATGACGTAATTTCGTCTCCAGGGATAATACCTCCATGCTCCCCTCGACTGCCGACGCTATTTTGCTGTTTTAGAAACCCAGTACAAATCTGCCACAAACTCATAACAGACTATAGATGAATCTTTAATACTTCAATAAATTACCTTATATACATAACAAAAATCGCCAAATGGCAAGATAATGAATTTTATTTAGATAGAGCTTTACATTTTAGGTCTAGATTATTTTTCTTTATGGCCTCATTTCTTACTTGTTAACTGGCTACTTTAACTGTTATAAATAGTATTTTTCTTGCAAGTAAATCCAAACCAGTAATAAAGCCGACGAAATATCTTTGTGTCTATCTTGTTTCTATTCAACAAATATTAAATATTGTGATTTTGCGTAGCTACTGAAATCTACCGCGTTTCGATGCGTCGCAACTACTAGAAATACGCTATAAATATGCCACGTCACCAGGGTCCTATAGTTTAACATTACGATTTTTAAATGTTTCCGTCTTGGGCTTGAAAGGTCACTTTTTATATAATCTTACGATTCCATCGATTCTTGACCTCGAATACTAGCTTTCTGCCGTAGGAATTAATTTTTCGTCGATTACTAGTTAAGTTAGAAGCATTTAGAAGCATTTCTGTCTTTCGTGTTAGACCTATGTTTTAGCGTTGGCAGATAGGAACTTCTTATAGCGCCCAGAACTCAGCGATTACACGCTATAAAAGCATGGCTACTCTTCGCTCGAAGCTATTTTTATAGTGCATGCGTAGGTATAATTATTATAACCAGTTAACATTTAATCGTTTCATAATAATCGTTCAAAGGTTTAACATTATAGCCTATGGGAAAAGGTCACGGTGACCTGATGCTTTAGAAACCTGTTTGCTATTGGCGCGCAAAACCACACCTTTACGAAACATTGTTTTCTATTGGTTAGAGGGTTCCCCTTTCCCAGCATCTACGATATTTTCCTATATAAGGCCGAACGTAATGAACTCCAGTCTGCTTATAAACTGTTCTCGTCGGTAATACGACATTGCCAGTTGCACTCAGTTCAGGCTGAGGATTTCATCTGTAATACGACAAATCGTTCGGTCACTCGACACTCAGTTCAGGCTGAGGATTTCGTCGGTAATACGACAAATTGCTCGGTCATTCGACACTCAGTTCAGGCTGAAGATTTCGTCGGTAATACGACAAATTGCTCGGTCACTCGACGCTCAGTTCAGGCTGATGAACTGAATGTTTAATTGTTGGTTGCGATATTGGCACCAGTACGCGTATTTTCGTTGCTTTTATAATAACCGCTATGTAAGTCCTTGAATCGATACCAAAGCTGCATCCGCAATGCCATCTCAATAGTCCACTCTAGAGGTGGGTCGATTAATCGAAATCGTAATCGAAATCGCGATTTTTGGAAAAACCGAAATCGAAATCGACACGATTATTAAATAAATCGAAATAATCGATAATCGTCGAAAAAATAATCGAAATCGCGATTAATTTTCGATTATTCCCGTAAGTTATATTATTCAATATTTCCGATTCAAAGAAAGATCAATTTACCGTTGATTAATTATCAGATTTTCATTGAAAATGCCAAAATGGATTCAACTGCGTATAAAGACAGGCAACATCTTTCTGGGTTTGACAGCAGCTTTCGATGCGGTGTGGCATGCGGGTTTAATGTACAAACTCTCGCTCAATTTGCCACCCTGGTTCTGTCAACTTGTGGAATTACTCATCTCTGACAGACGGTTCTTATAGTTCACTTGGGAGAAGATGTCAGCTCCTGTCAGCGAAACGGTCTAACGCAGTGTTCAGTTCTAGCACCTATGCTATTCAATTTTTAGGCTTATAGGCCTACACACGACTTACCTGATACCATCAGTAGGAAGTTTGGTACGCTGACGATATCGGTCTTGCCATCCAGGCTCGATCCTTTAATTCAGGAGATTGAAGACCAGGGTTATTTCTAGAATTGTGAATTGGGGTGGGGTGTCGGGAAAATCTGGGGTGTGTTTATTTCTAGGATTGTAGGATTGTGAATTTGGGGGTGTCGGGAAAATCTGGGGGTGTCGAAAATTGGAAGTCTCTACCGAAAAAGGCTGACAAGCAAAAAACCTTATAGAGACTCACAAAAAGTCTGACAAGTCAGACAAGAGACTCACAAAAAGTCATCCGAGGATAAAAGTTGTGGGGTGTATTTCTCCATTTGGGGGCAGGCCCCTTCAGATGCTGAAGGAGGCCCAGGCCAGTTGGAATTTCGATGCCTCTCCTAGCCTTCCCAACAATTAAAATTTTGACAAGCGAAAAAAGGTAATCACCAATTTTGAGGACCTTCCTAGCTTTTCCAAAATCCCAAAATTGTCGACAAGCAAAAAAGGTCATCACCAAATTGTGAGGCCCCTTCTAGTAGTAGCTATCTAGCTTTCTAGCTCTCCCAGAATTCTAGACAAGGAAACAAAGGGAGGCCCCCAAATGATGGAGGCCCGGGCCGAATGGCCCTCCTGGCCCCCTCTGAATGGGCCTGTTTGAGGGTGTTCAGGGCTAATCAATATGCATTCTGTATGCATACCATTGTCACATTACCAAATTTTAGGGGTGTCGACCTCAAATTGAGGTGTTGGGGTGTTAGGGGTGTAGAAATATCCCTGTTGAAGACCAACTGAACATCGATACACAGAGGATTGCCGAATACTGTAAAATATGGCGGGAAAGCCAGTTTCTAAAGGTACTGTGAAATAATCGAAATCGAAATCGCGATTATACAAAAAACCGTAATCGTATTCGAAATCGTAATCGTGAAAAATAATCGAAAATAATCGTAATCGTAATCGGAAAAAATAATCGTAATCGACCCAGCTCTAGTCCACTCCAAATTAGATTACTGTAACCCACTCTACTATAACCTTCCCAAAGCCTCTGTTACTAAATTGCAATAAATTAAAAATGCACTAGCTCGCGCTGTTACTAGGTCACCTAAGTTCTCACTTCAGTCATCAAAACCTATCTACCTTAGAACAGCCTTCTCGACCCACACGATCTTCTTCTCATCTCACTCTTTCACGCCTGCTGAATCGGTAATCCCTGAAAAGTCGCAACCGTGCCTTTTCATCCGCCGCACCTGGCGAAGTTTTCTAGGATTTTCAATTTGGGGTGTCGGTATTTTCTCGGAGTCACCTGTAAAAAGTCTGACCTGTAAAAAGTCATCTTTGGGGCAGACAAGCAGTGCCCCCCCAGTTGGGACAAAGCTACATACATGAAACAAAAATGGTTGGCCCCCATGATTCATCCCAACGGCCCCCCACTTGCCAAATCCTAGAGCCGCCACTGCTTTGGGGTGTTAAGGGGTGCTGGTTTCAGATTGAAGGGGAGTGTTGGGGAGTGTTATGGGGTGCAAAAATATCCCTGGCACATGAGCTTAAGAAAACTCGATCCCAGCTTCCCTCTGTAGCCTTGGACACTTAGGCTTTAGGCAATTCAATCTGAATTCTCATATCCTATAATTCCTGCATTATCTCCTCAAGTCTTAAGGTCTGAGCTTATATCCTTCATTTTTCTTAAATAATTTCCTCCATAGCACCACTAAATGTCAGTGCCGAACAAATGTTCAATACATATCATTCGATGCTAATTGAACTTGCAGATCGGTTTGCTCCTAAACACACCATTAAAATAAACCGCAAACGTAATCGCCCTGGGTTGACGACGAATGCAGGCTAGCACATCGGCACTGCTGGCGCCTAGAAAGGAGATATAAAGGAACTAGAAATCAGGATGATCGAAACAGATGGCTGAAAGAGACGAGAAAGAAGTTCGAGCACCTCCGCAAGAAGAATGATCAATACTGGTCAAATAGAATAAAAAGTGATGGTCACTCTAATGCACGTCTCTGGCGTTCTATTAAACACCTTCTTGGAGAACGCATAAACATGGAGCAACCAGACGGGAGTCTGAGTGCAGAAGCCTTTGCAGACTTTTTCCAGGGAAAAAGTAGAAGGAATTAAGGGTAAATTTGGCGACCTCCCACCACCAACGATAAAAGAGATGCTTTGCTGCTTCGAACCAGTAACCGATAGTGAAATCAGGAGCTTTATTCTTGAATCTCCGTCTGCCCAGCATTGCTTGTCCTGTCGTATGCTTGCCCTGCAACGTTTCTGAAGAACTTTGTACTGTTACACTTCTACCGCTTCTATATCGCCTAAAAGGTTCCTTCGGCGAATAGCCTAGCTGACAATGGCTGGAGACAGGAGTCGCACGAAAGATCGTACCAAGATGCCGCCGATACACCTCCTGTCGATTAGATGTAAAGTATTGTTCGCCGGTATATAAGATATGTTGCGCCGGGGCGTGTCCTCTGTTTCACTGCAGACATGGGTCAATTACAATTATAATTGTAATTCAATTGTAATTAATTACATTTGGCCAATGTAATTGTAATCGTAATTGATCTGTGGAAAGTTCAATTACATGTAATTGTAATTGTCATATGTGTGTAATTGTTATTGAGCTATTGTAATTGTTTTACCCAATTACAGGAATGTGAGTTTTATAAGTTCTAATAGCGTATTAGCATGTATGAGTCGATGTCTTGTCAGTCTATGAATGTATGGCAGTGAATACATTGGAATTGTCAAAGCACAGCGGTTATTGGTAAATGGACTCACTGCTCTGGTCAGTTGCCATGCAAAAATTTACTTATCTACTTTTTACTGCCTTTCAAATTGGAAGGGAACCAGCTTATCATTTGTCTACTTTCTGTGTTCTGCGGCTGCGCTTTTTTGTGAAAAAAAGTTTAATACCAGTAAAGATGAGCGTAAATAAAGAAGGAGTAATATGGAATTATTTTGAAAAGTCTGATGACTTTAATAATGCTGTTTCCAATGCAAATGTTAAAGTGAAGTGCCGGTTGTGTGGTGAATTAGTGTCATGCTCGAAAAAGGCTACTTCGAATTTGTTGACTCATTTGCAGGTTTGTGAAACTTTGTGTTACGGTTTCTTGAAATCGGCCGTAGCATATGACTTTGTTGAACTAATTTATGTTAATTATTTTAGACACTTAAGTTTATTAAAAAGAAGCAGAAAGAGAAACGAAAAGTAATTGTAATTGTAATTGTAATTGACACGTTTGTAATTGTAATTAATTACAATGTAGTTGGCTATAATTGTAATTGTAATTGACCAAACTCCATATAATTGTAATGTAATTGTAATTGCTTAAAACGTAATTGACCCATGTCTGTTTCACTGGACACAATTTTTAGGAAATTCTTACAGAAGCTTCTCTCTCCAATTCTAAACCTACTTCAAAATTTATTCTGCGAAGAACAACCTTTATACTCTGATTTGTATATTCATATTCAGGTCAAAATGCAATAGCTACTAAATCCAAAATCATCAGCCAAATAAGCTCTCGTTAACATATGCAATTTAATGTAACAGAAAACTACCTACGTTTCATATTCAGGAGAGCGACGCGGGTATATAGGTCGAATGGGTTTTAGGAAATGATTGCTGTGCCTCTTAGCAGGAATACAGAGGGCGGTTTTCAGCTTTGATCACTATATTAGACGGACATTAGGATTGCAATTTCAACACCATCAAACGACTACTTAGTCAGGGCAAGTCTACGGGTTTTCTCCTCTCCTTCGACTCCGGGCTTCCACACACACGGACTCAACTACACTCCGAACACGATCTGCGGTCAAACATGGGTTTTTATACCACTTTCGCCACTCACTCTAGCGGGCAAGGTTTGAGACACAGGAGGCAGATTATCTTCTGATCGGGCGTCGAGGCAAAATTCATACGCGGGCTGAACTAAGCGTACAAGGCAATGCATCTACGGTGCGACCAGAGAGGGGACAACCACAAATTACAGTAGGCACTAGGCAGGCTCATCACCAGCATTAGGATCCACCCCTCCCTTGAGCTATTTTTGTATCAGTACTCCTTTGCATTTTGTAGTCTGGCCTTGTATGGATATGATCATAGGATACTTATATATAATCATTTATAAAAGAGGATATGTAGGTTATTCGCCGTGATGAGAATAACGATTAAAATAATGAAAATACAGTCATTAAATAAAAATAATCAAAAATAATGAAATACTGATTGAATAATAAAATTTATACAATTTATTAAAAGAATGTCGCCAGTCCGTCGGTCGTCCACCCTCCAGAAAAGTAAATGAAATTCCGGAATCGACCCATCATCCAGGATCTGTGGCTCACGAAGTCCGAAAGTCATCAATAGTCTGCACTTATAATGTTATTTATCTGTTGCTCTATAGTGTCGATAGTCACTTAGGAAGTCGGAGGGCGCCGACGAACTCCCGTTCGACATACTTCAGAAACAGATACGACTCGCAACGGCCTTCGGCGAGGAGACGTCGTACGGGTCACTATATGCATTGAGTAGGATCGCAATATTATTGCCATTAACATAGTCCAGTGGCGTGGCCAGGATTCCGAAATAGGGGGTATGTAGAATTTCGAGTAAACAAGGCTCGCCAAGAAGTTATTCGCAAAGTCATGTATTCTCTTCGATCATACTGCCTACCCTTACGCACACAAACTTCTTAATTCAGTTGTACCACAAGACTGCAAGACGCAGCACAAGACGTAGCCAGGATTGCATAAAAGAGGCACTCACGTTTTCGGCCCAAATGTTTCGACGAACCAAAAAGATCATCGTCTCAAACGCTTGTTGTGATTTCCTCGATCTAATACTACCCCTAAATAGCTCACTCATAACACTTTTAACTATTCATTTGTTTTGGACGAATCTCACGACAGGACTCGCTCCGAATAGGGGACTGGGCCCCTGCGGCTACGCCAAAGACATATATAAGTGTGTTTGTGATTGTGTGTCATGGAGTAGCCAGGATCCGAGAATTAGGAGGCACCGTCACGTATACATAGAAACTTCTGAATTCAGTTGTCTCTAGAATGCAGTGGCGTAACCAGATTCCACAATAGAGGCCCTCACATTTTTCGCCCACAATGTTTCGACGAGCAGAAATGTCACTGTCTCTAACGCTTAGTGCGTTTTCCTC
The DNA here is from genome assembly GCA_018105865.1 of Metaphire vulgaris. Classification (NCBI taxonomy): domain Eukaryota; kingdom Metazoa; phylum Annelida; class Clitellata; order Crassiclitellata; family Megascolecidae; genus Metaphire; species Metaphire vulgaris. The sequence continues at coordinate 3,811,544 of CM030848.1, forward strand.
GATCTATAAGCGACGGCGCCTCCTAATTCTCGGATACTGGCTACTCCCCTGGGCAGAGATGGCCATGGATCCATTTTTTAGAACCCAACCCATCAAAACTCCAACCCAACCCAATACAACCCATGCTTGCAATAGGGTTACTTAAACCAACCAAACGAAACCCACCGTAATACATTGCAATTTCTTAAACCATGACTTACTACTTTTTGGCCTAACCCAACCCACCATTAATATGATAAAGTCCGATCCAACCCGACCTAATTCAACCCAACCAATTAGTTAATTCAACCCATGGCCATCTCTGCCCTAGGTTCAGTACCGGCTGTGAGAATAAAATGAGGATAATTTCCAGACAACAATTTGACTATATCATTGACGTAGCCACAATGGGGGGCGGTCCCCTTTTCTGACAGGAACCCCGATCGTGAGATTTGAGCAAGACCGTTGAGAAATTTTGCGGAGGGTAGGTAGCATAATCGAAGAGAATACATTTGCGAATAACTTCTTCACGAGCCTTGTTTACCAGAAATTCTACATATCTTCCCTATTTTAGAACCCTGGATACGACGCTGGCAGGGATGTTAACAAGGACTCAGCCCTCAAGGCCAGGACCAGGACCAAAGACTCAACCTTCAAGGCCAGGTCCAGGACCAAGGACTCAACTTTCAAGGGCAGGACCAAAGACTGAACCTCAAGGCCAGGACCAGGACCAAGGACTTACACTAAAAAATTTAACAAGTCCTTGAAACAAAATGTCCTGTCATACTAATTAAGCCGTTATTTAAATGTCAAGATGATGTCAGATTACAAATGCACATTACAGAGTACAGTTGACATTTGAAGAATGGAACAGATCAAACATTGCTCTTTTGCATAGGTCAGCATAGTCAGCTATTAAGCTTAGAGCTGCATTTTTAAAAATCAATGTTTCCAACAATGAATCTGACATTCTTGCCCTATGTGGGCGCATTATGATTCAGTATTGAGAGAATATACGCTCCATTGGAGCAGGCGTCACAGGTGTGCATATAATTCTTTTAAAGAGTGGTTGCAAGTGGACAAACTGTTGTGAACAGGCAGCTGTTTCAATCGTCATTTGTGAGCCTGGTGATGGCAAATTGAGAGCCTGTAGATATTCTCCCATTTGTCGCTGCGGAGTCATCCAGACTAAAAATAACATTGAATTCATTCACTAAACAAATGCACTTTAACCTAGATTTTATATGGCCATGACTGATTTCAGGGACAATCCAAGGACTCAACCCTCAAGGCCAGGACTAGGACCAAGGACTTGAAACTGGTCCTTAAGGAGTCCTTAAGGCCAGGACCAAGGTCAAGGACTAACATCCCTGGCCGCTGGACTATATTCTTGGCAATAATATTGCGGTCCTACTCGATGCATCTAAAGCCGAATTCTTGCCTGCTAGATTCCGATGCTAATTGCTATATATTCGGCCTATATCAGCAGCATCCAATATATAGAAAATACATTGATTTTGACATGTTTTAAAATCAATGTATTTTGCAGTGTAATGGCGTCATCAACTTCCGGTCACTTTAAACTTCGTAGAAAGTTCATTTCTGAGTGTGACTACCAAATTTCATAGCTGTATCACTGTGCGAACTCCAGTTATATCTTATAGACGCTATGGTGTTAAGTACTCAATGGACACAAGTTCGCGGACCCGAGCATGGCAGACGTCAGTCGTTACTTTAAGAGGTCTATGATATATATATATATATATATATATATATATAATTTTGATCTATGATGATGTTGTTGTTAATCTATGATGATGACGTAAGGTAAGTCGGACACGATACACGACAGATGTTGGAAGACGCTGTTGTCCTTGACAACCAAATTGTTTAATCAAAGCTGTATAACACTACGTAACAATAAAAATATTTTTGTCTGTTCCTGGGTTCATAGCTTGTTTTCCTAGTCCCTTATGCCTAAACTAACTAGAAAACAGTTGTTGTTCCAAACTGAATTTGCTTTTGGGGTCAGGGCAATGATATTTTGAAATTAATGTATTATAGAAAACATTCTCGGTTCACATTCAAAGCTGAGCAGACATACTTATTATTCTGGAACATTGCAAGCTGTCCATAAGTTTTTAGATCTGAACAGAATTTTCTATAACCTTCTGGAATCTTCTAGAACTCTGTTGCACTTTGTGGGAGCTTTCAGTTGCATCTATAGACTTTTAAAGGTGCCAACGTACTAGTGTATCTTGTTGCTGAGTAAGCGAATAGTTAACAAAAAATTTTGATTTAGATGGCATCAAGAGGTTGCTTGCAGCCAGCAAATGCATTCTGCTACGTTTGCATTGCACCGGTACCCTATGGCTCTGTATGAGCTCCCCATTCCCATTCCTACAGGGAGGGATCAACTGTCTTCAGGGGAGCGCGTCAAGGCAGACAGCGAGGAAAATATTGCAGATCTAGATTACAATTGCACAGATACAGATGAGATGAGAAATCCGTACTTCCCCAATCAGAAAGATCTCAACGCCCTGATCAGAGACCTTGGTCTCACCAAGTGCAATGCTGAGCTTCTGATGTCTAGACTCAAGGACTGGAACTTGTTGGATGAAAGTGTGCAGGTGACAGAACAGAGAAAGCGTCGTGAACGTTTTTCCAAATTCTTCAGTCAGCTAGATAGGCTGTGCTTCTGCAGCAATGTCACTGGTCTTTTAGAGGCCATAGCAATCACCTTTAACCTGAGTGATGGTGCCAATTCATAGGGAGTTCATCCAAGAACCTCAGTCATGCTACTTCATAATGGTAACAAGTACTTGTCTCTCCCCATGGCTCACTTTGTGCACCTGCACCTCAGAGAGGACTACACCAGTGTCAAGATGTTGCTGAGTGCCTTGAAGTATGACAACTATGGCTGTTAAGTCATTGGAGACTTCAATTTGGTCCAAATGGTGACATTCCTGATGGGTCTGCAAGGCGGTTTCACAAAATTTCCTTGGTTTTTATTTGCCTCTATAACCAGGGCTTTTTTTGGGACGGTACGCGCCGGTACGGCGTACCGGAACCTTTTTCAAGGTGTTAAATAAAAATTTTCTTGTGAACTTTGCAGTTGTGATTTAGCTAAAAACTTTAAATACTTAATAAATGATATGCATCATTATGCTTCCAAAATCGCTTCTATGTTAAATTCTAGCCACAGACCACATAATCGTAATGGAAAAGTTAGGCAATCCACCGTGAGTACCGGCACCTATTTTTTTACAAAAAAGCACTGTCTATAACAACCGGGACACCGAGGTCTGAGGCCCACTATTGTAGAAGGGATTGGCCACAGCTGACCGAGTTCACCACAGGTAAGAACAGCATGAAGTGGGAGCCGCTGATAGACTGTCGAAAGATGCTCATACATCAAGTTAGGCCTCATCAAGTAATTTGTCAAGACAAAGAATCCGCAGCTTTCAAATACCTCCCAGATCTTTTTCCACAGCTTTCGGAGGCAAAAGTCGGAGCTGGCATCTTTGTCGGACCACAGATAAAGAAGATTACATAGCATGTCGTATTCGCCAAGAAGATGAATAGCACGGAGAAAGGGTCTTGAAACAGTTTCGTTGCAGTATTGTAGGCCTATGGCTTTCTTGGCAACCACAAGGCTAAAAACTATGAGAGACTGAACCAGTCTCCATAAAAAACCATGTCAAAATTAGATGTAAAATGTCTTTGAAAGTACATATTCTTCATGCCCACCTTGACAAATTCAAGGAAAACTTGGGAGCCTACCCAGAGAAGCAAGATGAACGCTTTGATCAGGATATGCTGGACTTTGAACGTCGTTACCGGGGACAGTATAACAAACACGTGATGGGGGACTATGTCTGAAGTCTTCATTGAGAAAGCCATTGACAGTACAGCCACAAATCTCGAAAAGCAACTCATTTCTGAATGTTTTCAAGTAATTTTGACTGTTGTTGCGTATTTGCAATTAGTACATAATGTTCCTTCTCGAGAAGCAAAAATGCACCTTTTTCCATTGTATAAATAAACAACTTTTGTAAGCTGTGCTCATGTAAGCAAATATAATTATGAATATAACCATGTTTGCAGATCCTTTATACATATGCAACTGAAATATAACACTTAGAAGTCAGGAACAAAAATTGCGTTACCTAATACCTAGTGTAATCAACGGAGCGTTTAACGAAGCGTCTTAATTGCAGCTCAAACCCCCGTCCCTCTTCCCGCTCCCCATCAATCTCCCAATCTCCCCGGCCGAAACCTGTACCCGCCACGGCCCAAACTCATCCCCGCCGCGGCCTTAACTTATCCCCGCTCCGCCTTACCCCACAGGCCCTAAACCCCCCGCTCCCCTTACCTCTCTTTATCCCTCTCCCAATCGTCCCGGCCTTAGCCCATTCCAGCCCAGGCCCAACCCATCTCCGCCCTGCTCTACCCCACAGGCCTCAAACCCCCGCTCCTCTTCCCTCTCCCCATCCCACTCCCAATCGCCCCCGCCCATCTATCTCGGCCCCGGCTTAACCCATCCCCGCCAGGCCTTAAAACATCACCGCGCCGGCCCCAAACCACCCGCGCCCAGCCCTACCCCACAGGCCCCAAACTCCCGCTCTCCTTCCCTCTCCAATCCCTCTCCCAATCGCCACGGCCCAGGCCCAACCCATCCCTGCCCAGGCCCCAACCCATCCCATCACCGCCCTGGCCCAACCCATCCCGCCCTGCTCGCCCTACCTTACAGGCTCCAAACCCCGCTCTCTTCTCTCTCCTCATCCCTCTCTCAATCGCCCTGGCCCAACCCATCTTCGCTTCGGCCCAGAGAGGGCCAACCCATCTCCGCCCAGGTCCCAACCTATCCCCCGCCCCGGCCCTGGCCCCAACCCATCCCCTGCCCCGGCCCCAACCCATCCGCCCCGTCCCCAACCCATCCCCCTTTCCGCCCTACCCCACAGGCCCCAAAACCCCTCTTCCATTCCCTCTTTCCATCCCTCTCCCAATCGCCCCAACCTTAGCCCATAAATGAAGCCCAGGCCCCAATCCATCCCCGTCCTGCCCTACCCAACGGCCGAAAGCCCCGTTCCTTGCTCTCTCCCATCCTTTTCTGAATCTCCCCGGCCCCAACCCATTCCCGACCAGGCTTCAATTTATTCTCGCCGCAACTTATCCCCGCCCCGCTCGACCCCACAGACCCCAAACTCCCGTTCTCTCTTCCCTCTCCCATCCCTGTCCCATTCGCCGGGCCCCAACCCATCCCCGCTCCGCCCTACCCCACCGGCCCCAAATCCCGTTCCCAACCCATACAACGATGCTCCGCCCCGACCTACCTTACTTACCCCAAACCTCCGTTCCTCTTCCCACTACCCATCCCTCTCCTAAGCGCCCCTGCCCAACCCATTCCCGCCCCAAACCAATCTCGCCCCAACCCATCTCCCCCAGCCCTACCCCAACCGGTCACAAACCACCGTTCCCCTTTCCTCTTCCCATCCCTCTCCCAGTCGCTCCGACCCCAACCCATCCCCGCCACGCTCTACCCATACCCCTGTATTTTAATGACCACATAAATAAGGTTAGCAGGGCTGCTCATTTTCAAATCAGAGATATTCGACGAATTTGTGATCTTGTGCCGAAACCTGCTCTGATTCCTCTTGTCAATGCCCTTGTCACCAGTAGGCTTTATTATTGCAATTCCCTTTACAATGGTATGGCCAAATCTAATATACAAAAGCTTCTAAGGATTCAGAATTCTGTGGCCCGGGCCATTACAAAAACTCGTAAACATGATCACAAACTGTCCTTCAAAAGTTACACTGGCTGCCGGTAGAACAGAGAATTGTAGGCTATTTAAGACTGGTGTCCTTGTTTTTAAAATACTGCAGTCTGGCCAACCTCAATATTTAAAATCTATGTTAAACCATCCGAAACAATATCATTCAACTAGATTTGCTGATTCTTTGTTAAATGTACCTAGAACAAACACTGAAATTGGTAAGAGAGCTTTTTCTATTTCTGGGCCAAAAATCTTCCAATAAACTGAGCATTTTCAGATCTAGGCTTAAAACGCATTTCTTCATATTAGCATTTACTACATAGTCTGTCTTGCTGTTTCCCTCTGACTGATCTCTGGAATGACCTGGTCTTTTGCGGATGGATTTGAAGTACCATCGATTGATACCCTTGAGTATTAGAAATGGTGCTATAGAAGTGCATACTTATTATTATTATTATTATTATTATTATTATTATTATTATTATTATTATTATTATTATTCGGCCCAAAACCCCGTTCCCAAATTTAATAAATATTATACTTATGTTCATTTACTTATTGCGTTATTATTTACTTAATGCGTACAACGTCACGTTGCGTAGGGGGGCGGAGCTTGAGGAAGTGGCGTGATTTAAAACGTGCATAATTACTACGTGTACAGCGTCACAAATTGTCAGAGTGGCGTGATTTTTGCATATATAATTATTACGTGGCGAGGAGCTTGGCAAGGTGGCGTGATTTTTAAGTATATACAATGTAACTAACCTATATAATATATATATATATATATATATATATATACAATACATAAAAAATACATACAATATTGAAACGTTCATCTTGCGTTATTCTTTTGGATTAACATTGAATCAGCTTATGCGTACGCGTAATTCCTCGATCGTAATAAGCTTATTCGTATATGTCAACTACGCTATAACAAAGATTGGATAATCTCTTTAATTAACTGGCAATGAATGAATTGCGAATGAATGGCGAGAATCCAGAGGCGCAGGGACAATCGTTTGATGACGTGGGAGTTTATTTGCCAGAACAAGTTTTTGCTCATGGACAATTGTACGTTGCCCTCACCAGATGTCGCAACCATACTAATTTGAAGGTCCTCATCAACACTGATGGCGATCAAGGCAAAATTTTTAACGACAATCGCATATTCACAAAGAATATTGTTATTAACGAATTACTGAAATAACCATTTGACGACCGTGACTTTATGTGTCCAACATTTCTCCTTAGAACCCCGTTATCAACACTTTTTTGTTTCTGTACCAAGCGCCCCCAGTCGATTAAGCTATGAAATGGTGTTAACTCGGTTGAAGGCAAAGGCGGCGACTTAAGGACAATTAATTGCACAAAATGCTAGGCCTATAGCATTTGCGCAAAATCGGGTGGTAGAAAAGCCTTTCTCCCACGTCATTTTTGACGGGTTAACAGCCAGTATATATATAATATTCTATGTCTGTCTGTCGGTCACGATACACGGCAGATGTTGGAAGACGCTGTTGCCATTGGCAACCAAATTGTTTAATTAATCGACTGAGCGTTTGACGAAGCGTCTTCAATGCGGCTTAAGGAATCGTCCTGATTGAATGCACGTTGTACGGCACCACTGGGGGCGCAGTACACCGTGTGGGGCTGTAGGCCTTACTGGGGACGCAGTTCCCCGAGTCGAGCCGTAGCCTGTACATCCTACTGGAAGGGGGGCGCAGCCTCCCGCCGTAAGCAAAGCACCAACCGACGTGGGGCCGTAGGCCCTACTAGGCGCAGCCTCCAGTCGGAGACCAAACCCAAAGCCCCAGAGGGAGGCCGTAGGCCCCACTGATAGGCGCAGCTCCACGTGTGTGGCCGCAGCCATCATGTGAGGCTGTAGGTCTTACTGGAGGTGTAGCCTCCCGTAGGGCGTAGCCCCATATGTGGGGCCGCTGGTTCTATTGGGGGCGCAGCCCCTATGTGAGGCCGTAGGTCTTACTGGGGGCGCAGCCTCCCGTAGGGCACAGCCTCCCGTGGGAGACCTAGCCCCAGCCCCCATGGAGGCTTTATCCTACACTGGGAGCACAGCCCTCTGGGAGAAAATTTTCAGCCCTCCGTTGGAGACAAAGCCCCTTTGGGTCCAAAAGCCCAAAAGGAGCCGTATGCCCAAAAGGGGCCGTATGCCCAAAAGGGGCCGTAGGTAACACTGGATGGCGCATCCCCCATGGGAGATCAAATCCCAATGGAGTCGTAGGGTGTTATGGTGTGCAAACCCCTGTGATGGTGAGGGGCAAGGCCACCCAGTGAGCACATAGGGAACATTTTAAACGATAACCTACATATTCACATTACATTTCATGATTTAAAAATTTTATATGTAATAATACGAACTTTTGCAAAAAAATCGGGGGAGAAGATAGCCACTCTCCCTCGTCCTCTTATATATATATATATATATATATATATATATATATTATATATATATATATCTTATTATATAATTCTCGATGTCAGTCTGTCCGTACGGCAGGTATTGCAAGACGCTGTTGTCATTGACAACCAAATATTGTTTAATCAAAACGGAGCGTTTAACGAAGCGTCTTAATTGCAGCTAAACCCCCGTCCCCCTTCTCTCACCTCAATCCCTCTCCCAATCGCCCAGACCCCAACCCATTCCCGCCCCTGACCCCAAATCCCTTTTCCCCTTCCGTCTCCCCAACCCTTTTCCCTCTCCCCATCCCTCTCCCAATCGCCCCCACCAAACCCCGTTCCCTTCTGTCTCCCCAACCTTTTCCCTCTCCCCATCCCTCTCCCATCGCCCTGGCCCCAACCCAATCCGGCCCAGGCCCCAAACCCCCGTTCCCCTTCCCTCTCTCCATCTCTTTTCCCTCTCCTCATCCCTCTCCCAATCACTTCTGGCCCCAACACATTCCCGGCCCCAAAACCCCGTTCCCCTTCCCTCTCCCCATCCCTTTTCCCTCTCCCCATCCCTCTCCCAATCGCCCTGGCCCAACCCATTCCAGCCCCAACCCATTCCTGCCCCTGGCCCTAAACCCCCTTTCCCCTTCCTCTCCCTATCCCCTTCCAACTACCCATCCCTCTCCCAATCACCCCGACCCCAACCCATCAGCGCTCCGCCCTACCCCACCGGCCTCAAACCCCGTTTCCAAACCTACACAACGCTGCTCCGAAAACCCGTACAGCCCACCTTCCTCCTCCCAAACCTCCCTTCCCTCTTCCAATGCCTTGTCTCCCGTTATTATATATATTATATATATATATATATATATATATATATATATATATATATATATATATATATATATATTCCTTCTTAGCCTCATTACCTATTTTTTTAATTTTACCCCTCAAGTGGGGATTAAATTTTCAGACGCCGTCACCGTACTGGGGATTTTTTTAATTTTTGAAAAAGCGTTCTTCAGAAATGATTGATGTAACGTTTTAAATTTGCTATATCTCAGGCTATATAGGAGCTAAAAAGATGAGGTTTGCACCATTGTTTAGATTGTTTATTCCTCTTTCTAATCGTCCGTGCAAATCAAAAAATGTGGGGGTAGAGTCCACTTTACGGCCTAAAATATCACCCTCTCCCCCCGAAAAATTTTTAAAGCCCCCTAGCAAAATATTTTCAGCGGTAACCCCACTTTGGTCAGCGGCAATGTTGTGAAGAGATGTCAGGGGAACAAAATAAACCAAAAAGTTTTAAATTCGGTTGACATTTGGCAAAGATCTATCAATTCTAACTCGATGACCCCAATGTTTGAACATAAGTATTATGAGCGAATTTCGCGTAAGTTTTGAATTCTGAGAAAGTTTCCAATTTTTTTGAATTTGCTACATTTCAGGCTATATAAGAGATAAGAAGATGAGGTTTGCAACATTGTTTAGCTTTTTTATTCCTCTTTCTAACCCTCCGTGCAAAACAAAAAAGTCGAGCGTCCACGAGCTTTCCGACAATCAAATGAGAATGAGGAGCAGGCTGTTGCTTGGCGTGCAAAAGCAGCACAGCAAACAAGAGAATCAAGCACTGCATGTCGTTCGACACTGCCAAATCAGTACACTTACGTTGACTATCAAGTTTCAGAAAATTCATGCGAATGGGCGTTAACTCGGTTGAAGGAAACCTGGAAAAGGCGGCCAGTTAGGGAAATTAATTGCGCAAAATCCTATTGCATTTGCAAAAAATTGGGTGGTAAAACAGCAAATCTTCCTCGTCATTTTTGACGGGTAAACACCTAGTATATATATATATATATATGTACTTTCCCGTTATCCGGACCCCACTGAAGAAATGCTTAGCGGGATGGAAATTTTGAAATTTTGAATTGGCGTTGACCCTTTCGTCAAAAAGCAGTATCGTGGCATAGTGTATGATGAACATCTTCGATTTTCGATAAGGTTTTCGGATGATTTTCGAAGATTTTTGAATGAGAATGATTCAACAGCTGTGAACCTAATTTGCATATGTTATGACGGCAGAAGCAGTCGACAGCGTTCGGATTGGTTGTTTCTAGGTCACCTATAAATTATCACCTATCAACAGCCAATCGATGCCGATGATCTGTACCTCGTGACGATGAGTTATGAAAACCGATTAACTAAGACGAATGAAGAAAATGTCGATCGGCAGAATTTTTGTGCATTAGATTTAATGAATTGTCTTTTAATAAATGTTAATTCCAATAGTTTTGCTTATTGAACTTTTAATTAGAGTTTCGTGACGATGTTGATGTTGATGCTGTGTTACAGGACATTTTAATTTTCTTAATTAATTGATGTTTTATTAGCGTTGTGACTTTGGTAGTAGAATAGCGTCTGTAGTAACTGTCGCTAACCAAGAAATTAGTAGTGAACTTAAATTAGAAGAGAAAGACTGTCAGACTTTTGATTCGATGACAGCTATTGTTGATGTTGAATATATTGTTCAGAGTATTAAAAGATATATTTTTGGTCAAGTTGGTTGTATTATAATAATGCGTGACTATTCCGGTGACCATGATCCCTGGCGCAACAAGACAAAATGGCGTCATTACGTTAAATTTAATGCGTTGATCACTTCCACTGGAAGCGGTGCGGTGAAAGATTTTTGGCCACCAATATTTCAAATGTAACTTATTATACACATAACTGTTTTCTAAGCATTTCTCAGCGCATTTCTTAATATCTCTTCAATTTTCTAAGCATTTCTAAGCATTTCCTCAGTGGGGTCCGGATAACGGGAAAGTATATATATATATATATATATATATATATATATATATATATATATATATATATGTTCAATATTAAGAACTGTTCAATATTAAGCGTCAAGGTTACTAGATTATGCAACCCTAAGGTATCTTAAAGGAGAATTATGTCTTAGAAGATCGCAATGTTCCATCACCTGTTGCTAAGTAATCCTAAGGCAGTGTTCTTAACATTACTACAATGTTCGCCACAAATAATTGATAAAGCAGAGGTCAAGGTTACAACTTGACCTTCAATTATCTCATATCTAAAGCGAATCAAACATCGAATGGTGACGATAAACGAACCATGCAATTCAGAATCTGTGTACGGATAACCCTAATTATGCAATGGCTCACTCTAGCGGTCATAAGGGGAAGGTTAACACTTAACTAACAGTTACCAAAGAAAACGAGCGTCCAGGAGACCGCAACAGCTTAACGAAGGTCTTCGTGCGGGAGAGCCATGGAACGTTTTTGACCTGTAAAAGAAGTTTAGTTAATTAAAGTGTGGTGACATAATGCATTGACAATTGCAGTTCATCAAAGGTTAATAGTTTTGAAGGTCATGAGATCAACCTTCACTAGGACGACCTAACGAAAAACAAGACGTTTCACGGCGACTACCTGTCACAAAGATTGACCGAAGTCAGTGGTGACTCTAGGAGCCACAAAGACTGAAGTCGTGTATTGTCATGACTGAATGGTGACTCACGGAGCCACGAAGACCGAGGTCATGTATGTAATGCTGAATGATGACTCACGGAGCCACGAAGACCGAGGTCGTGTAAAGTAATACCACCGCCGCAGCTGGGAAAACCCTGACGGCAGGACCTTGAACTTCCACGGGGTCTTGGCCCAGGACTGCAGTTAGCAAGGCTCAGCAGTGTTCGATCGCTCCGGGAGCTGGGCGAAAGCCTAGCACGATCGTAATCCTCGGCATTGAATGAGACCTTTTATAAGGACTCCGGAACTCGTTAATAAAAGGTACGTAACTTGCGAACTTTCATTTCGTTGCTGCGCCGTAATGCCTAGCGCCACCTAGCGAGCATTATAGACGTTGGCTCTACTGACTTTCTACTAGATTAATTATAGTCATCAATTGTCCTCCGTAGTGTGAGGTTTAATTAACTAGAAAATAATAATCGTTGTTTCCTTAAAATAAGTGAAAAAGCGACGCCTACCGAATGATCGGATATCTGTCAATGCGAGGAATAGCCACAATCTGAATCAGTTAATTCGAGGTGTGCACCCGGCATGTTCTAATCCTCGGCGATTTGGCAATGTGCGTGTCGCTTAGTGGATTGAAGGGTTTTACGTTACGTTTCCGTGTGGAGCAGAATCTGGGCATGTGTTAAAGTCCAGTTTCTTCAAACGGGTTAGTTATGAAGAGAACAGATATCAAGCGAAACAGATACGCGTGGCGCCTCGTAGTGACTGATTTTGCCACCAAGCAAAAATATCAAGCTTTAAAACTAAACATCGCCACAATATTATTTTCAGACCAGACCGGCACGCCCGGGATTATAAAAAAACGAGCTGACGAAATAGCATTCCAGGTTAGTGTTTGAGTTGTTAAATTTTAACTGGGGGGTTGAGATTTTCATTATACTGAAATTCAATGAATTACAGAAATTTCATGTGCCCGACATGAGATTTTTGGGAGGGTTGCAAAGTTACCTGAAGGGGTTCACCCCACCCCCACCCCCTTGGCAAATCCAACACTGTTCCTGGCTTATTACTAGTAGAGCAAGTAGCATAAGTGAACGTAAACAGCGTCAGTGAGACAACAAAGGGTTGTACAGCTTTTAACAACTGAGTGTAGTCATCAGCTAGTTTTTAAGATGTAAAAAGGCTACATGAACTGGCCGGACAGCCCTATAAAGGTTGAGAACCGCTGGGGGGAGGGAGTACCGCTGCGCTGTCAGGCTGAGAAAAGGTGTTTTGTGATCATTACAGTGGCAACCACAAATTTGGCTAACAGAAACGTTCAGAACTGATTGCAATCGGTTTAGCTGACTGCTACATAATATTAGAAAATTATTATGGACTCATACATACTAAATAAAACAATCGTAAAATCAGTTTACTAGATAAAGTCATATCAGTATTGCACCCTACCCTAAACTACTTCTTTCTTTTTTCCCGTCGTTCCCTAATGGTTTGGTGGTTTGGACGATGGATCTAAATTAGTTTCTTCCACTTCTTCTGTCTGTCTCTTGCCGCCCTGCTAATTTGGATGAAGTTCGTTGACATTTCTTCTGCATCCTCTTTTCAGTTTTGCATCTATGTTTTTCTTGGCCGTCCTTTTCTCCCCTTCCCTTCAACATAGTTGTATAGTGATTCATTTGGTAGTCTTTCGTCCTTCATTCTTTCGACCATTTCAGTCTTCGTTCTTGAAGTCAATTATCGTTTCGTTTTGCTCTGTCTTTGTTCTGATCATTTTGTTTCTTATTCTTTATCTTCTGCCGAATCTTGCTATTCCTCTTATTCGGTTAATTTCTGCAGTCATTCATTGTTGCACTTGTTAAGTCCAATTCTTATTGTCTTCTTCTCTTAGTCCATCTTCTGTCACAGCACTGATCCTAGGTATACGAATTTTGGTAATTCTTCTATTACTTCCTCCTTTAGTTTTAAGTTTATTTCCCCTTCTTGTTCCGCTTGACAGTTGCTTTATGTTCGCTGTACTTATTTTTAGTCCCACTTCTTCCCCGGCCTTGCTTGTTTCATCGGTTAATGTTTGTATGTGATCTGCCTTTGTTTTCATCACATCTATGTCTTTTGCAAAACTTAAATTATATATTGTTTGTCCCAACTTTGGCTATAACTACTTTAAACTTAAATTAAGCGCCTAGTAATAAAAAGATAGGGTGGGAAGTTAGCAGAGTGGTCACAACACTGGACGGTGGAGCAGGTCGCGGGTTCGATCCCAGTCGGTCCTAAAGTCCACTCAGCCTTACTCGCTAGAGGACAGTGGTAAACTGAGGAGTAGCGTTAAGCTGCGAAGATGAAACGTGAGTCTGTGAAAAGGCAACTTACCCCAGATTAATGGATTATACCACCTACATCGCTGATTTCCCAGGCCGGAGATAAGCGCTGGAACCAAAAGCTCGGACTCGAGTACGGAACCTACCTTTACCATTTTTAATAAGGAGCTACGACGGTGCTGCTTTTTAAAGCGCTATCGAAATTAAAGAGAGTTGACTTACTTATAATTATATCTTTGCTTGTCTATAATCTTTACTTCAGCTTGTTTTCTTTTGTGTTTGTACTGCATTGTGCAGTACTGTATTGACGAATGGCAGGGATAAGCCACATCATAGCCTCGTTTCAATTGTTATCTCAAACCATTCTGTAAGTTCCCCAATAGTTTTCAATCTGCTCATTGTTTGACTGTAAGGTTTTACTAGTTTCACTACATTCTCTGGGATACCGCAGTGTCTTACTGTTTGCCATACGTCCATGCTAGATTAGACAAACTCGACATCTGTCAAGTGTGAGTATTCTAATAGCAGCAGTTAACGTATGACTCAAAAATTACCCATGACACGTGACACGAGTCTTTATGGATAGCACCATAACAGGCGTTCTTCTAGTGTTAAGTCAGTGGCGGCTGAAAACTATTAGAGCTGTGCTGTCGCTTTGCGCATATAACGATATTAAGATGTCTATTTGTGTGTCGCTTGGAGGAGTGTTGGGCTCGTGAGGGTCTTCGGCCCTGACGGCAACGTGTCTCCGACCATCAACGGAACTGAGTCAGCGGGTAGGCGTCAGTGCCTACCCAGTGACTCGTGTTTTAGGATCTATTTATGAAAGTTTAAACCAAAAATTTAGAAAAGACTTCATGTTCAAAGAAGCGCTACCACCTTAATTACTACCTTTGCTGATAGGTCAGGTAGGCCAACACTTCATGTGCCAGGTGTACAAGGTCATTGTAACCACTAGACAATTTGTAAAAGCAGCGATGTCCTGACTGCTCCGATGCACCAAATCTCAACCATTAGGCTAGTGGAGGTCAGATAGTTAGGAATAAAAATGCGCATTTTCCCACTCCACTCGTATTCGTCATCAGCATCGATATCACAGTATTAACGTAGAACACATTCCGTTGAGCTGCAATCTATGCCGAGTGTTGTAATTAGTTTTAGTTTATTGCAAACCGAAGAAAATTTTCCAATGATAAAGATGCAGGATCGATGAATGCTGTGCAAGTGTCTGAGTGAATGCGCAATTGATAGGCTCTATACGTCATATTAAATTTATAGAGTTTTAGACCGTCGCTGATGTCTAGATGTGCCTGAGTCTCTCGAAACGCCCACTTTCTTTTATCGACTTGCCTTTTATCGATACGTCTGATAAGAATAGATGAGAGATGAGAGGCGTGTTATTTACCTGTCTAAAATCGACTATGACTAGTTTACCGTCCGTATCATTGAAGATGTTGATGCACAGGCCTACGGAGTTAGATGCAGAGAACAAATAAGAAACGCGAAATTGAATTTATTTTGCAAATATGCTCCGCTCCGGTATTTCAATGGCAATTAGTTATTTGTAGATTTGTTTTACGATCAAAGTCAAACACGGTCGTAAACTCCTCAGCGTAGAAAGCGTCCAAACAGTTACGCCAGGTACATAATACACAATTCTGATGACTGCTATGACAGATGTTGTTTCTACCTCATCTATTCTATTCTATTCTATTCTACTTTATAATTTATGCAGCGCTATAACATGGCAAAGGCCAAAGGCAAGAGCGTTTTACAAAAGGCAGTCATACGATATACGAAATAATTGCGTTTTAAGGTTCGATAAGAACGACTCGAAGTTGGTTGCCATGGTCACTGAAGCTGGAAGTGCGTTCCAAAGGAGAGGATTGCCCCGAGTCACGGATTTTTCTCCAAGCTTCACGGTCTTGGACGGAGGAGGAACGTAGAGGTGAGACCGTTTGCTTAGAACGAAGCTGTCTCTCTCTCTCCAGTTAACGAGAGAGGATCACGAAAATTTTGCAAGTAAGGTTCTTAAAATGGAATCGACAAACCCAGTCAAATTCTCGCTTATACGGTTTAATTTATTGTTTAAAAGAAATAAAACGAGAGACGTCCTTCCTTCATTTAATTTAAACTAATTAATTGAAATTGGCCGCTGATTGCCACAAATTGATATAATAGTAATAATTAGGCCTATGCATTTCCATAGCACCATTTCTGATACCATATAACACCACTGCTCCGTTACTTACATTGGCTGTCTGTGCCGGAACGTATTAACTTAAAGCTTGTGACGTTGGTCTTCTGCTGCCTGAATGGTGCAGGTCATGCGTATCTGACGACCGAACTGAAAAGTGTCGCCGACCTGAAAGGTCGGAAACGTCTGAGATCCGCCTTGTCTGCCTCACTGGTTGTCCCGAGGATGCGCCTCAGCACCGCAGGAGACCGCGCATTTCATGTGACTGCCGCCTGGAACGGCCTACCTCCATCCGTTCAACTATCGCCTTCG
Source organism: Metaphire vulgaris (assembly GCA_018105865.1). NCBI lineage: Eukaryota > Metazoa > Annelida > Clitellata > Crassiclitellata > Megascolecidae > Metaphire > Metaphire vulgaris. The sequence goes on from CM030848.1 coordinate 3,828,035, forward strand.
CTCAACATTTTAAAAAAGAGGCTAAAGACTTGGTTGTTCCGCGCTAGTTATGAACTTTAACTCTGTAATGTGTTCACGCAGTCTACCTGTGGACGAGTCACCACAATAATCTGAACGTCACTTACTTACCAATCGATGGTACTTCAAATCCATCGGCAAAAGACCGTATGACTCCATGAGATCGAAAACAAACTCGTAAAGCTTTTTAAATGGCATGATAACTCATCGCTGGTATAACACGCCAAAGCGCCACCTATCGAATTTAATTGTAAAAGCTTTACGAATTTGTTTTCGATCAATTTGGCATATTAGCGCATTCGGCGCGCCAGAACTGATCTACGTGCTTGAAGTTATCCTTTATCGGGTGGATTATTCGTTAATCCTGCCACAAGTCAGGTATCTTCTACTGTTTGTTTAAAAATACGGCGTCGACCGTTGTTTAAAGGCCTTGGTCTGGCATTCACATAGCGCTCTAATACTGACTTCGCGAATGGCGCTGACCAGTGTTTATTCTAGCCACCTAGACATTGGGAGACATTGGGAAGGTCATACTACTTGCCAAAATGTCAAAATTTGTGGACAATTTAAAATGGCTGGGCGAAGTGCTGGCGACCCATCCCCGTTAAAAGAACTGCCGAAGAGGTTTTCACGAGCAGTTCAAAGAATCGTTGAATACTGCATCGCGGGATAGCAAGGAACGTGCTCCCGGTGCCAGAACCATTGACCAGGAGCAATAAGCGGACTGCGATGGACAAACGCCAACTTCCTCTCAAGCTTAGTCGCTGCGATAACCCAAACCCTAAACCTAACCCTTTGGCTGTGAATAAACTATTGGCGGTGAATTAACCGAAAAGAACCGTCCAGTACATAGCATGATTTAAAGTGGCTTAGGATGCATTACTGCCTGTGTGAAAGCCACTAGGGGCACTAACTAACTTTACTTCTTCTGACTCCTTCCTGAATTTTGAAGCTCACATATCTCAACTATCAAAAACTTGTTATGCTCACATTCGTGATCTACGTCGCCTTCGTCCCTATCTTGATATTAAAACTGCTTCCACTATTGCCACTTCAATAGTTCACTCTAAGTTAGATTACTGCAAATCACTGTTTCGCAATCTTCTAAACGCTTTCATATGTAAACTCCATTCGATTCAAAATGCACTAGCTCGTGCAGTAACTAAATCACCTAAATTCTGCCACACTACGCCGTTACTCAAATCTCTCTACTGGCTCAAAATAACAGAACGCATTGAATACAAAATAATATCGATGACTTATAACTCACTTCATACATCAAAACCAGTCTACCTAAGAAATCTGATAATTCAACAACAACTTCGATCTACTAGATTTTCTTCTCATCTAACTCTCCTTCGACCTCTGAATCAATCATCTCTCAAAATTTGCAATCGTGCCTTTTCATACGCTGCACCAGAGCTTTGGAACTCAATTCCAATATCCCTTCGCTGTCTACATCAAAGCCAAATAACAAACTCTAAGTCACAAATTTCTCCCCTTCTTGCAACTTCTCCTCGTGTTTTTCTTTATAAAATAAAATAATTTCTCTTAAAAAATAATTTCCTCCATAGCTGCAGCGTCCTGCCCACTCGACCTTTTGATTAAATGACCCGCATGAATGACCCCACCGTTGGCGTTACCCCACCGTTACTTTATTTTCGAGATTGAGCGCATAGGAATAAGGAGCTACTTCGGTGCACCTTTTGAAAGCGCTATAGAAGTTAACGAGATTTTGCTTGCTTACTTAACGGGGCTTGAACCCGCTCCGTCAGCCTGACGCTCCAGCACGTAACCCACTCTGCCATTCTCCGTCTCCAAAAAGAACCCAGAAAGAACCCGAGCCTACTACTTGCCAAGTGTATTACTCTGATTCCTAAGTTCTAGATCTGTCCTAATCTAAACATGCGCCACTTTTACAAAATCTTGTCACCACATGACATGTTTAAAAGTGTACTCTGCTTTCATTAATACGTTAATGTTTTCCGCACCCGGTGACATAAAACCCGCTTTTTACCCCACTCGCTCTCGTACCGGGAGCGGGTGGGGTAAAAGTTTTTGAACGGGTACGGGTAGGGTAGGTATCTGCTCCATGGTTCGACGAAGATTGTCGTGCTGCTAAAGACAAGCGACGTCAACTTGAAAGACATTACAGGCGCCTTCTGACGCCTGATACACTGGAGGCTTGGCGACTACACTCAAAGATAGTCCGGTAACTTTTTAAAGACAAGTTCAAGGAGTACTGCACGCGGGAAATTCAAAGCTGCGGAGGAAACAGTCAAGCGATCTGGGCTAAAGTTGATCGGCTTGCCAAACCGCCTACGACCTCTGTATCACACTTCAAGGTCAATGACTTTGCCACCTTTTTTACGGAGAAGATTGCTCGAATTCGTGAGCAGACATCTAATGCACCTGAGGTGGAGATCGTTAAAAGACAAACCCCGCCTTTCTCTTTCTATCCGGTAACACCAACTGAGATCAAAGCTCTGTTATCAAAGTTGCCAAACAAGCAATGCTCGCTTGATCCGATCCCTACCTGGCTGTTACGTGAGGTTGCTGATGTCATCGCTCCTCTGCTTAGTCTGATTGCAACACTTCTTTGCGCACTGGGAACTGTGCCGATGCCTGCAAATCGGCTATCGTCCTCCCCCGACTGAAGAAGCCAACGTTCGATCCAGGAGATCTTAACTCTTTTAGACCAATTTCCAACTTGAGCTTTGTGTCGAAGCTCGTGGAGCGAACAGTCGTTGCTCGATTTGCTGAATTTTCTGAGCGCAATCACCTTTTACCAGTTCATCAATCTCCATATCGGCGATTTCACTCAACAGAAACAGCGGTAAGTCCACAACGACCTCGTGCGCGCCATAGATGATGGCAAGGTCACTGCACTTGTACTACTTGACCTCAGCTCGGGTTTCGACACGGTGGATCATGAGATCATGAGCTCATTGTCCTGGAGGAACGTTTCGGAGTCAGCGGAGTTCCCCTTGGCTGGTTTCGTTCTTACCTCACTGGACGCGAGCAGATATTTCGCCACCTCAATGATTCCTCGCCAGCTTTGTCTCTCGAGTGCTCTGTGCCCCAGGGCTCGTCTTTGAGACCGATTGCCTTCATAACATACACAGAAGACTTTGCCCTCATTTTTCAACGTCATGATCTTCGCCATCATATTTTTGCTGATGATGAACAAATCTACGACCATGTGGACGTTAAAGACGTCGGTCTTGCTCTTGGTCGTCTCCAAAATTGCATCACAGAGGTCCAAGTGTGGTGTTCCTCAAGATGAATGCAACTTAATGCTTCCAAGACTGAGCTTGCATGGTTTGGCTCACGTGCTAACATGCTTAAGCTGTCTAACATCGATTGTAGTCTGGCACTTCAGGGCACCATCGTCCGCCCTTCTTCCGTCGTCAGAGATCTCGGAGTCCTGTTCGACAACGAATTCACCATGAAGCAACAGTTAGCCAAGAGCTGCTTCTATCACATACGACGTATCCGCCAGATTTGTCGAATCGCTGGCAAAGAAGTCGCCTGGCAACTGGTTTCTGCGTTTGTTCTGTCCAGACTATTGTAATTCTGTTCTTGCCGGCCTTCCAAAGTCTACACTGGCCAACCTGCAGCGCGTACAAAATGCTGTTGCACGTCTGGTGCTGGACCTAAAATCTCGAGACCACGTCACCCCGGCGCTTCGTGAACTTCATTGGCTTCCAGTCCAGTCACGGATACAACACAAACTATGCACGCACAGAATGGTCTTTGTCCTACCTATCTGGCCGATCTGTTCCAGCCAACATCAACCGCCATTGGTAGACCAGGCCTAGGGTCAGCCTCTACCAGTCAATACCAGAAACCTCGTATTCGGACAGTCATGGGGAAACGAGCCTTCTCGTACGCCGGACTCCATGCCTGGAACGCTCTTCCACCAGCGCTACGGAACATAAAGTCGCCCGTCGCTTTCCGTAAACATACATTTGAAGACACATCTGTTTAATTGTGCGTATAATAATTGACATAATTGACATTAATTGTAATGCGTTGGTAACATTGATTGATTAGGCGCAATATAAATAGCTAATTGCATTACATTATTTTGCTGAACTCGCACATCTCTAGAAGCGATCCAAGAGACGTTGTATATAAAGTGAAAAGGAGAGGGCCTAAAACAAATATCTTGGCACACACCAAAATCTATATTAGCTGAATTTGACTGAAAACCGTAACAGTAAACAGCACTGCAATGTTGAATGTAGGATATGAACCACCCCAATGCAGTACAGTACCTGATATATACCAAACCAATGCTCAAAGTCTACGGAGAAAGATTTGCATAATCCATTGTATCGAAAGTCGCAGACAAGTCTAGTATAAGTCGGTTACCTTGCCATTATTCATAGCAACAAAGTATAATCATGAACAGCCAGGAGAGCAGTTTAAGTTCGATAAATTTGTTTTATATGCAGGTTGTTTAGGCAATAAAAGACTATACCGTGAAATATATTAAGTACATTTATTCGACTAAGCACTCGTTTAACAAGCTTAGATATAAAATTACAAATATAAACGATGGAATCCTCATACAGTAGCAATAAATGACTGAAGTGTCACGCAAGCGATGGTACTTCGGAGGGCAGGAATGGTGTGTCCCATTTTCTCTCCCACCTTTCACCTTTGATAATCCAATATAATCATAGCTGCCTTTAAAAGGCGTGCTAACCTGCATTCACTCAATTTCTTATACTTTCTTAACGGAATACGTCACCTAGTAAATATTCTGAACAGCGTTGCATATGCTCTCCTCTGCCATGGGGGATTTGTGGCAGTTAGGTGAGGGGGGCTTTGTGAGAAACGACTTTAACACTTAAAATTATTGCACATTTTGGAGAATCTAGGATTGAGAAAGAATTTTCCTCTTATCCAGCCCGGTTGCAAGACTGATGGTGAAGCTGTATGTGTTAAAGTTAGTTTATTGCATCTTATAAGAGCGTATCTATCACTATCGGTGACTTTTTAAGGGACTTTTGTTGCATATTTTGAAAAAATTGCAGCTCAGTCTATGACTACCGCAAATGCTAGCGAAGTCGGCTAGGTTGATCTGATCTAGAAAGTCTACTTAACACAATGATGGAACAAATAGACGATGTTTTAATTGAATGCGACGAATTACAATACGACGTCCAGCATCCTACGACCAACAAGGAGTCACTTCGCAGAAGCAGTGTGACCTCGCTGAATACCGAAATCCAGGTGATAGAAGGAGCATCTGTCACTGTCCACGATCGGCGTAACTGCAGCGGGCTTCATCTTGATCCAAATCTGTCGGGCTACGGAGGACATGCAGCGGATGGATCGGTTGCCGCGGCCATCATGATGTATTCGCCCGACATTCCCTCGGCGGAGGGAAGAAGCGCTTACGACACGAGGCCCTGTCTCGCCTACTACTACGCCACGATTGAGACTGAAGAGACGGTCAAATGCGTCATAACCACCGCCCTGTTCCTCGCAGTCATCGCAGCCTTCATTCTTGTGGCCTTCCTCGAAAATCCTCAAATGTGACGACAGATGTTCAACATACAATTTATCCAACACGATTATCAAAATTATTTCGGCTGCACTACAGGAATGTAATGTGAGACTCGCATAGCATCTATTCCAGTTAGACACTGCTAATTACACAATCAATGAAATAATGGAGCTGTGTAATCTAATTGAAGGGACAGGGATAACGTAGAAGATGGATCAATAAAAAAATTGTTTATTGCTAATAACAAGCTTACCCTTGACCCACGCCAATTGACGAGAAATCGCTGTCATCAATTGCGCCTATGCAGTTTCATGGCTGATATTGGTGTTTTAAAGTCGACATTAGCCTACACATCAATTAAGTTAATTCACAGACTTCGAATTTCACTGAAGCAGTACTGCATAGTATGCGTCTCTCCTAATGAACCCATTAATTTTGGTTTTAAGTTCCCATCGTTGAAATGCTGAGCTCTGAATTGTTTCTTCTTTTAGAATAAAGTAGGCGGACGTTTGGTTTATATGTAAAGATCGAAGTAGAGAATTTAAACTAAGTGAGAATTTAAACTAAGTGAGAAATTGGTAGGAGACTATAGCAGTGACTGTGAATTAGATCTAAAACAAAGATCAACAAGATCTTAAACAAAAGACGATAACACTCCCAAGTTACAATCTTTTCTTAGGTAAACCGATCTTTACTAGAAGTGTCATTAAACGTTAGAATTAGCAGAAACTGCGCGGATGAAGACGGAGTAGTATGGTTTGTTGCCTCCGTCCTCTTCAATCCCTTTCTAGGAGCGAGATCTTCGGCGCTGACCTCGGCGACGGCGGCGTCCGCTGCTTTTGCTCTCTCGTCGACCTCTTCGGCGTCCTCGTCGACGGGAGCGGGAGGAGTCATCGGCGGCCGAAGGTTCGGCCGTCGAGCCTGCCTTGCCTCGACTGGAGCGAGAGCGTTGGTCGGCATTGGATCCGGCAGCAGACGAGGTGGCACGGGCATGGCCTCGAACGCGTCGACGTGAGCGAGAGGCGGCGGCATCCCGTGGCCGGCTCCTGCTGCGGTAGTCAGCCTGTGAACAAGGTTTGAATCGCTTACTTACTCATCAGATGAATTGCTTTCTATATAATTAAGGGCTAACTGTAAGCTCTGAGTTGTCGATATTGCCGGCTATCGAAGCGCCTAAGTGTACTTGAAGGGTACTTACGGTATCCTGTTGTTCGCCGGTCGACATTGCGCAAGATGTTTGATGTTAGACTCGGAGGCCTTCGTTTATAAAGTTCTGAACAAATTACACAAAATGTCTCATTTTATTAATTTAACAGACAAGAAAAGTAGACGTCAGCCAATCAAACACGAGCGATGAATAGTGAGTTGTCGTGACGACCTTAGTTGTCTAAAACACGGTTACCATGACAAAGAGCATGACACGCGTCACAATGCGAGTGGACATTTTAAATGTTCCCTCTGTGTTTATACTGAGGAAATATAAGGTAAAGTTCTATTCACAGATTCTGAGACAGAAACAAATAAAAGTCTTTGCGCGGCCGAGGTTTGAATCCCGGACCTCAAGTGATCAAGTTGTCTTTCTCGCCTACCACAAAAACACCTCCCTTTTTTATAATTTGAGCTTTATAAATGGCCTTCGCTAAAAATATAGCGACGCCATTTTGCAGTCCTCTTTTATCTTGTGTTACTGCTGACTTAGTAGAAGATGTCGTAACCCAGATACTGAAAAAATAAACTAAAACCCCCCAACTGCGCGCGCTGCAAGCATCCTGGCAAGGTCAGACAGTGACGCAGTGACGCATACTGCAGTGACGTCTCAATATCGTGGCATGTAGCTGTAGCATGTACCAATCGTTGAAGACAAAATTGAACCTTGAATGCTTGACGGTTGACACAGTTACAGACTAGAGCTTCGGATCGGGTCTACTGCGTATTAAATTTATTACAAGTTTAGAAACTTTTGTTAATTTTTAATCACCCAGCGAGAAAAACTGTTCGGTGCACAGTATCGCAAACGCAAAGCCCAGAGAGACTCGGACGTTAAAAACACCATAGACTTTAATATCACAAGACAGAGTTTATGGTATTGACGTCTATTAATAGCCTAGACTGGTCATAGGCTCGTTAATCTGAGGCCACGGTCGGAGAAACGTAAGATGGCTACCGACCGCGGCAGCCTCACTATTGCCGACTTTAACTTCCCTGTTTTGCTATTTAAATTCCTTTTTGGTGATTTTCACTCGTATATATAGATTCCTTATTATATAAGCTATTTTTTGCCGTAGGAATTAATTTTAGGTCGATTAGTTTAGGAATTAGAGGCCGTTCTGTTGTACGCGGTGCATGCCGGAATTTTCAACGAATTAACCACATTAAAGCATTAACGATAAGTTAACACACTCCTGAGTTTGCTTAAGATGAACATCCAAATTGCTTTAATAAGTATCTCAATTTTGGCGGTTCAACTTGACAAATGAGTTATATACTATAAATAGTAAAAATGTAATAGCAAAATGGTGGAAGCCTACAGGCTTCCACCATTTTGCTATTACATTTTACGCGATCATTTACGCGATCGCGATTTTACATTGTCGCAGCCTCAGTTGCTGCTGTTACAGGCTATAGGCCATGAAAAGTCTAGGCGATTAATAGACGTCAATGGTCTATGGTATCAGAAAGTGAGGCCAGTTTGCATTGATTGTGTGTCAAGAAATGTTTACCACGCAGAAATCTTGAAAATTTTGGTACACTGTTGGCATGGATACCGTTGAGCCGTTTAACTTATTTAAGGCGGACTAGTTGTTTAGGTATTGTGTTTAAAATTGATCGGCTGATTTATGCGAACTGCCGCCGCGACATTTCGCAGTCGCTGCCGCAAAAGAGCCTTCGAAAATTACATAGTAACATAGGCTTATGGTCGCGTAAATCAACGGATTCAGCACTGCACAAAACGGCTTCAAACTCAGCTAATAATCGACCTAAAAATTTAGAGGCCGTTCTGTTGTACGCGGTGCATGCCTGAATTTTCAACGAATTAACCACATTAAAGCATTAACGATAAGTTAACACACTCCTGAGTTTGCTTAAGATGAACATCCAAATTGCTTTAATAAGTATCTCAATTTTGGCGGTTCAACTTGACAAATGAGTTATATACTATAAATAGTAAAAATGTAATAGCAAAATGGTGGAAGCCTACAGGCTTCCACCATTTCACCAACTTCCACCAACTTTTACGATACGATTATAGTATTTACATTCGGGAATCAATTGGTACGAGTAAGAATTGTGGAAAAGATGGGTAAAAGCAGTGGCGTAGCCACGGGGGGTTTGGGGGGTTAAAACTCCCCTTGGACGGTGAAAAAATTTTTTTAATGTATTCCCATGCAATTTTTATTTTTTAAGGCGATTTTTGGCAATTTTGTGGGTGAAATCCCCCTTGGCGGCTATCGATTTTTTTAAAACTCTTTTTCCGAAGATCCTGGCTACGCCACTGGTTAAAAGACCAAACGGAACACATTTAAAGCAACGATGCTAAAGATATCAAAGCGGTGACGCAGCCCATATCTAAGTAGGCGCCGCTCTCAAATAATCAGATTTCAGTAGCCATATAAAAATACGCCAAAACGATGCAAAATTTCTACAATACATTGACGATTAGATTAGATTACACGATTATTCTTTTGTTTCTTCATTCACAGTTGTTCAATGTTTAAAAGTCTACATATAATTGGATATCATAGGGCCTATACTCGAATAATGCTGAATACACACGATAGCGCTAAAGAAATATGGGGTCTTTAAGATATCTGCGGGGCAAACATTTCTTGACGCACACTCCATGCAAACTGGCTTCAACTTTGGTCTGACTTTGCCATAGATAGACGGCATCTAGTGTATTATAATAAATCTATGATTTAAAGCAACTATGGTACACGATATTAAAGCGGTGACGTCGTCCATATCTAAGTAGGCGCCGCTCTCAAATAATATGATAGCGCTAAAGAATTATGGGGTCTTCAAGATATATGCGGGGGTAAACATTTCTTGACACCCACCCACTGCAAACTGGCTTCAACTTTGGTCTGACTTTGCCATAGATAGACGGCATCTAGGGTACACTTTTAATCAAATTTATATGTTTTTTAACAGCAACAATTTCAATGTCCTAAACGATATATAAATTGGTTTTGACGTCTTTTTGATATATCCATTTTTCTACACTAGAAAGGCGCCGCTCAGTCAATAATAATATGATAGCTATATCTAAACCCAATCATTGAATTCATGGAACAACATTTCAAGATCGCCATATGCCAAGCTCTGCGCCACGTAATAAAGGCATTTCGTTAAAACACGCCCACCCACACAGACTGGCTAAAACTTTGGCTCGAACAATTGTTTAGCAACGTCGTCGCACGCCCAGCCCTCTGACGCTGCAATGACTCGGCTAAACCGGTTCTACGAACAATTGTTACCATTACACTCGTTTCGAACATCGTCAAATTTATTGTCTAAACGGTTTTCTCGCCCACCAACGCAGATTAAGGACTAAACGGTTTCAATGTCAACGCTCGCCCACCAACGCATCGCGATCCAAATATGAACGCTCGCCCACCAACATTGGTTTTGCTCGCCCACCAACGCATCGCGACGTCTAAACGGTCAGTCAACGCTCGCCCACCAACGCATTTTGATATAATCGTCTAAACCGTCTACCAATAGTCAACCAATGATTTTTCACAGACAGAGAGTACATGATTTTAATATTATAGATGTTTTCTATTAACGCCATGCAGATTGCATTATAATGAAATGGTCAACACACAGTTTGTTGCCTGCAAAGTAAGACCTGTTCTTGGTTAATTTTGGTGCTCTGATTCCAAAAATGTTAGCCGTTTTGCCCCATCAGCTCTAGTTTTTGAGATACGGCTTAGTCGTCCTTGTATTTTGGTTCTACTAAAGTGCGTTAACTTCAGAATCCTTAATCTATTCAAATTCTATAATTGAACAGCAAAAATCTTCAAACCAACAACTATTACATATTTAGATACAACTATATTAATGAGTTAATTAGTTGTCATTCATTTTGTCACACTAAAAATCTGAAAAAATGACACTTCAAGCATTTAACATGCAATTGTATTTCTAAATGTGTCCTGGAGGTATGTTACTGCTCCTGCGTCCACAATGACCTCAAAACAGTTGTCAATAAATCATGCTTATTTAATTAAATAATATAATTTATGATACTGCACATATTTCAATTGATTTCGTCTGGAAATATAAAACCTTCACTGTTAGTAACAAAGACCTTTAGGTGAGAGCAATCAAAAGCTACATAGAGCAAATATATGCACTCATCATGCACTTCCAATATAGGATATATGGCCATATATAAAAAACTAGAGCTAATAGAGCAAATCTGATGCCATATTTGGAATCAGGACCCATAACTATATTAAGAAACAGGTCTTACTTCTAAGGCAACAGGACAACACAAATTTTTTTGCCATGTGATATGGCAATTATGATATGCAGGCACGGTTATATCATCTCAAAAATCCGGTCTAGAAACAATGATGCCATATTTGGAATCAGGAGCCATAAACTGGAGCAGATAGAAAAATCTGATACCATATTTGGAATCAGCACCCTAAATATCCCATGTCCGGTCTAGAAAAGAAGTCTAACTGGAGCAGATAGAAAAACTGATACCATATTTGGAATCAGCACCCTAAACAAAAAAATTTGTAGAACTGAAAAAAAATTGTTGGTTGCCCTCTAAAGTTACAAAATGCAGTCGATTTAGTTATAAGACTAAATTTTTTTAAACACTTTAGCAAAAACCTGACCTGATTCAAAGAAACCAGTGTCATTTTCAGTTTTAGCAGTACCTAATTGTCATAAATCAGTTTTAAAAACTTTGACAATTTTCAAAAACATTTTTTTAAACCTGTGAATTATAATAAATCTATGAAAAAACACAGAGTCGCTTTTTAAGTATAATTGCAGTGTTCATATTTAAAGTTTACATTGACCTCTTTCAGGATTAGATATTTCTTTTAAAATAACTTCTTCCGAAATTCTTCCTCCTAGCTCTCCTGGGTAGACTGTGCCATTTTAAAAACGGTTAATTTTGACAGAATGGGCGGGGGCCAACTTGATCCAGGGCCATTTAGAGTTAAATGCGGGATTCAAAAGTAACCCGGGATTGCACCTATATACGAGCCACTTAAAGTAAAGACTAATATAAAGTGTCACATGTCACAAGAATTGTTTAACCCAGACGTTCTTTTCTATGCACAAGAAATTTTCGGACATCACTAGTCTCATAGTTTTACATTGTACCTCTTTCAGGATTAGATTTTTAAAATAATCTTCCGAAATCCCCTGGAGATTTGTGTTTTTTTAAAACCCTAAGTGGCTGAATTTTATTTTAGTAAAATGCTCAGTAATGCCAGCCACTGCCAGACTAATTTTCAGGTGTCAATGTCATTCATTGTTTAACCTAGAGTTCTTTTAGTGTTTTCATGAAATTACTATTCTCACAGTTGACATGTAACTTTCAAGAACTTTTTCAGTGTATAGCGAAATCCCTGGAGTATTTAGTGTTTTCATGAAATCACTAGTTTAAAATTTTATTTTAGTCAAATTGTGTAATGCCACACACTTTTTTCAGTAAAAAACACAGAGTTTTTACACACACACACACACACACACACACATTTCGTGAAACACACACACACACACACACACACACACACACACACACACACATATATATATATATATATATATATATATATATAATATAGCTTACATAGTTGATATTCGTTCACAAACAGTTCAATCAGTAAAGAGTAAAGGCAACTCTATAGAGTTGTCAGTTTTCGAGGCACAATTTTAGCACAGCAACGACGAACGAAACTTCAAGAACGGATCACCACTTGGGGAGGGAGTGGGTTGGTTATCTATTCCCACTTTCAATGTCCTTCCCCCCCCGTTCTGTCAAATTTTATAAAATAACCGCCAGAGGACTGTCATCTGAAAAAATTCTTGTGACTTAAATGTTATCGGTCCTGTGAATAATTATCTTATTCGAATTATCCCTTTGCCGTGGGCGCACTGAGACCGTGTGGTAGCAGCTCATAATAAGTAAGTAAGCTAGTAGGCAAGTAAGTTAAATCTCATTAATTTCTATAGCGCTTTCAAAAGCAGCACCGAAGTAGCTCCATATTCCTTATTACTAAACACATGATTATAACATACATATTCCTGACCGGAATCAACTGATAAGAGAAACTATCGGTTCTCTAAATTGCAGTCTATAGCATTCGCAGCAGTACTCAATTACTATTTAACAACTAACATTCTAATTCGTGTACAGAATAAATTCACAAAAATTCCTATCTTATGATGCTACCACACCATACACTAGACGGATAAATTTATTAAAACCAAATAGTTTTTTCAGACTTCTACGGTTAACCGATTTCTTTTTGTAACAAGCGATCCCAAGTGTTTACATTCTGTAGCCCCCATTATTTTCAAATGCAATACTCCTAGATGTGCGCAAATTCTGGCATCGAGTCCTAAGTCTCTATGAAGCTGTCGGCGGCCATATTGGAAAAACCTTTCAAATTCCGAAACTCTGCTGTCAGCCTGTCACAGACATAAATGTCTACAAATAAAGCAGTTGCAATAACTATTGATTGGAATCTAGAACAATTTATTTTAAACCGCAAAATACTACTTTCAGAATGGCAGAAATTTTTCCAGCAATAAATGCTTGTAATTCTATCAAATAACAATCTTCCACTAAACAAAATACAGGTACAATATTAGCTATTAGCTATTAGCTACAATAGCTACAATATTAGTTCATGCAATAATATATCTATTCAAAGTTATTTGACTCAATTATTATAACTAATAACAGATAACGAACATGATTTCACAAACGCATCTGCCGTTTGCACGCGCTTGTTAATTATTCGTTACATACACAGTCAAGACAATAGAATGTATATGCTAGGCAGATATTGTGTCATTGAACAGAATATCCCGCGATGAATGTCTGTCTTCGGCGAAGACAGAAAAAGCGTCCGATGGAAGCGCTGCCAAACGCCTTTGGAAAATCAATAGTTGAAATTCGACTGCATACCTAAACCGGCGCTGATCACGTCCTGACTTGGCCAAGAGGCTCGCCAAGACAAGTCTGAAATTCGCATTTCATATTCTGCCGAACATTCTCATGTGTACTCTTTGTAATCGGATGCATACTTTTTCAGAAGCAAATACGAGGAGGACAACGTATGAGAGCGAAGCAGGTCGATTGTGAGCGAATTATACAAATATGAAGAGACTCTTGGTTCCGTGAGAACCAAGAGTCTCGAATCGAATCAAGAATCAAGAACCAAGAACCAAGAATCGGCCAGTGGTCGATCGTTGAAATGCTAAATTCTCGTGGATTCTCAACTGTTCTGTGTCATATAATACAGTTGCAAAGACAAGCAGACAAAATATGCCACGAGCTTAGGTGAAAGCGATGTTGCCTTTCAAATTTGTCTACATGTTATTATATTGGACATTGTTTTTCTCGATTCTTTAATATGACACTACCTGATTATTTCTTTGACTGACCAGCACACCTTAATCCGTCAAATTCAACCAGACAATTAGTCGAGAATTTGTAAATGTAGGCCATATAGCAGATATCATATGCAACGCAAGTGAAGTTGTGCGGTTAACTCTCGAGTCATGAAAGATAATCGATGATGATTAGGATAAAAATTAAGCTCGAATGAGTGATTTACTGTAGTATCTATCAGTAGAGCAGTCAGCAAATACGGTAATACGCGCGGTTAGTTTTGTCGGGTAATGGCAATGCTAACTACGCAATAGCAACCGAGGTACACAGGTATTGGGACGCATAATCTACACGCAATCACGCAGATAGCAAATCAACCATATAATAATATACAGTGTGTAAAAGTAAAAAAGGACCAATACTCGGCTTCGTATGTAGTGATTTCAATGAAATTTATAGACCATATACCTGGGGCTGTGCCTGATGTACTTGCCAAATTTCATGCTGATATATTTAGTGTTTGCTGAAATATGGCCAAACAAATAAAGACACAAATATTTAAATTGACAAAGGAATATAACGGCATTATACTGTCAAGTGTATATCAAAGGTATCAGCCAACGACACAGAACATCAACGGAGTTGAAGACAGTGCTGAAGAATATCTGGGAGAGTTTGTTAAAGGACCAGATCAATAAGTCGATACTGTCAGTGAAGAGGCGCTTGTCGGCATGTGTGAAGGCTAAGGGTGGGTATTTGAGAGCCTGCTCTCGGAACAAATCAACTACAAATCTCTTTAAAACGGCCCTTTTCAGAGCCAAAAATAAACTAGATTATTTTGTATAACTTTATAATGCCGTTATATTCCGTTGTCAATTTAAAATTTTGTGTCTCCTTAGTTTTTTGGCCATATTTCAGCAAACACCAGAGATATAGGCATGGAATTTGGCAATTACATCCGAAACATTCCCAGGTATATGGCGTATAAATTTAATCGAAATCACTACACACGCGGCCGAGATAATAAATGTCAAACAGGGGTCCACTTTTTACTTTTACACACTGTATATATTGTAATGGTATAATGTTAACAAGGAATAGTAACAGATTAGTTGGTAAGTAAGGATAGAATTAGCGGATAATTGCTAATAAGTGGTTGATGTGTGTGTTGATGCGTGGATGTGTGTTTTTTTTCAGCCAATCAAAAGACGCTATTTCGGACGGTTCGAGACGCGGCAGCTTCTCATTGGTCGCGGGACTCAAGGATCGAACGCTGGGTTGTTGAAAAGAGAGACGTTGAAAGAAAGGGAACGAGAGCGGCGATCGTTGAGA
The DNA here is from genome assembly GCA_018105865.1 of Metaphire vulgaris. Lineage (NCBI taxonomy): Eukaryota > Metazoa > Annelida > Clitellata > Crassiclitellata > Megascolecidae > Metaphire > Metaphire vulgaris. Next base: position 3,843,499 of record CM030848.1, read on the forward strand.
AACTTCCGATCGAAGAAAACTGTCTTCTAGTCGTTTAAGATTGATTAAAATTAATACTTAAAAATGTATTAAACAGTGTTTTTGTGCGGAGTTCACAGCAGGAACTCACGCGTCGAGTTATCGTGGTTGAACAGGGATTTTTGTCATTATTTGTTGACTTAGTTCAATCAGCTGTAGACTGTATTAGCGTCGTTAGATACGCGTCGCCAGGATTGTTTGCCACTTGAGCATTTGAACGATTTTAATGGACTCTGAATATTAAGCCCATTTATTGGCAGCTATTGTTGAGAAGTTTAATAGTTAGTTAAGATTAAATCTATTTTAAAGAAGAAGTGAGATGTTGTAGTAAATGTAGTCGGTTTCGCCACTGAGTTAAGATACTCAATAGAAGAAATAAGTACCCCTAGATTAGATAACGAGTACCCTTATAAAGTTTAGGTGGCGATCCGTCACATTATATATATATATATGTGTGTGTGTGTGTGTGTGTGTGTGTGTGTGTGTGTCTGTGTGTGTGTTCGGCGAAATTGCCGATACCGGGTTTAGGCTAACAGATTGCAGAAATTCGGTTTGAAAGGCGTTGTTCAAGCTAATTTACGGTAATAGTGAGCGTTGACCATTAATGCACTACACTACACTACTATTTATGCCATTAATAAACTACAGGACATACATTTATGCCATTTAAACTCGATTGGTCATAGATGTGTCAGACCGCAGAGTATTGACAACATTAGACGATGGTCAAAGTATATATATATATATATATATATATATATATATATATATGTGTGTGTGTGTGTGTGTGTGTGTGTGTGTGTGTGTGTGTGTGTGTGTGTGTGTGTGTGTGTGTGTGTGTGTGTGTGTGTGTGTGTGTGTGTGTGTGTGTGTGTGCGTGCGTGCGTGTGTATGTATAGCAGTCGTAAAAAAAGTGAATGGAATACAATCTAAGGCAGAAGAAAATAAGATTCTCTAAAAATGAGTCTGTGGACTTTTCTTAAAGAACTAGAACGCAGGCTCGCTTCTCTCGAGGCAAAGAATATTCCAGAACGACCAATCAGAACGCTCACCCAGCCAACCAATCAGAACGCTTGAAGGTAACCAATGAAAACATCAGACAGCAAACCAATGAGAACTCTCACACAGCCAAGCAATCAGAATGCTTGCACAGATGCACAGGCACAGAGGAAGAATCTTAATATGATAGATGTCAGCAAACATCCTGTTCGCTGACATCCTGTTCGCTGATTTCACAATTATCGTTTCATGACTTTGGCCCTGACACTGCAAATGACCGAGTGATGTTTTACAGAGAGGTCTATTCACAAGACTGTGACCGCAGTGACAGTTGCAACTTTCGTTATGTTGTCGGTACGAAATAATCTTGAATGTACCCTGGAACAATCTGGTTTATGGACTTGAATGCAAGATGAGAATGCTTGTATTCAATTCTCTCGCGAACTTTAAGCCAGTGAAGCCGGTGAGTTAATGGGGTGATGTGGTCACTACGTCCAACACCAATGACAAGCCTTGCAGCTTGCAGTTGCCTTCTGCACCGACTACAGGCGATTCAACTCGTAGTTACGTAAGCCATAGAAAAAACTATTACAGTAATCCACGTTGGACATGACAAAACATGTCATCAGACTGATAAATTCAGTTGTATGAAGAAACTCTCGTACTTCGTTGAGTCTTCGTCGTATTATGAAGCAAGATCTCACAGTTGCGGAGACGTGCAGCAAACAACAGCTTTGAGTCAAATATCACTCCAAGATTTCGTAGATGTGTTGATGGAGGGATATTTGCATCTTTGATCATGATGTAGAAAATTGTTCTGATTCCAAGAAAAGCTGAACCACATTAAGTCAGTTTTTGATGGATTCCTAGATTCGCATCCAAGGCGACTAAGCGCTTAAAGTTTTAAACTTCACTAAAAATTATTCAATGTGTTTCAAATTTACCTGTCGAATATGATGCACACCGGCAGCGGAAATGCTTTTTTTTATTGCCATAGGTACTAATTCGTAGCTGGCATTTGTAGTGCTGTTATTCCATTTCTGGTGTAGAATGTGTCGGTGATTAGCCTCTTTCGTCCAAATTCTGGCTTCTTCATTTCCCCCTTTTGGACGATGTCGTTCATATTCCATCCGTACTGCCACGAACAAACGACAGGCGAGTGGTACTTGTGGTCCGGACCGGGTATATTGCGAGACTTTAGGTACAAGTGGCGGCCTTTTCCGTCCTTTGATATTCCTTCGTACAGCTGAGCCTTGACGTCCTGTTCCGGAGGTATCATGTCCACGAGATCGCCATCCGCCATCGTGGGTTTCATCTGGAATTCATTAGCAAAATTACGAATCCGCTTGTGATGACTGACCGATTGGTGGCATTCCTTCAGCCGGAGTAGGGATTCAGTGGGTTTGGGACATGCAGACTCAATCTTTCGTCGAAACACCTCGGATTGTCTGGACGTTGTCGGCGCCCCATCGTCATCAGCTCGGCATTTCCTGGTCTTCTTGTGCCACTTTAGCCTCGTGTCCGTCTCTTTGTTGTATAGTTCTTCTATGAAACGCTGATCGGCGATGCCCCAGGGAAAGCTGCGCTGTACTTTGTTGCCGCGTGCTTCTGTCTGTACATAATGAGCGACACAGCATCACATCAAGAGATTCAAAACTACAATATCAGAGAAGATTTAATACAATCACGCAACCGCTGTCACCGAACAGATACCAGGACTTTTGGACGATGGAACATGACTTGACTAGAATAATTGAGCTTCACCTGACTTACAGCTACCTTTCGGTTGCAGTGCCTAAGAATAAACAGCTACTGCGGTGTTGCTTTCGAAAGTGCTAAATAAATTCAATAGTTTTTTTTGCTTACTTACTAACACATTGACCGCCACTGACGATTTATCTCGTCATTCACACTTCGGTATGCCTTTTGTCTTGTATTGTCTTTAAACGTCTTCGCTCCGTAGATTAGCTGCATTGTGGACTGCTTTCTTCCAAGTGTTGCCGTCTTCTGCTGTCGCCTGCTCTATAGTGAGTCCTGTCCATTCTACGATGTTTTATTCACACTTTTTTCTTGAGCCGCTGCCATTTATTGACTATTTATTGTTATATTATCATTTATTGGCATTACGCTGAGCATGTAATCCGCTGCATGAGCTTGAAAGACAATTTGACTTTTCTTCACAATTTGACTTTCCGCGTTAATCTCAGCCTGACATCATGACATTATTTCATCTCTATTTGTTTATTCTAATTGTTCATTTCTTTTCCTCGAAATTTTATGTACGCAAACCGATTAAACCTACCGCACTGCCGTGTTGATCAATACTCACATAAAAAATTCCTATATCCTTTTCCTTAACCCTTCGTTGTTCACATCTTCGTATTCATCATCAACATCATCATCATCATCATAATCATCATCATCACGCATAATCATCATCATCATCATCATCATCATCATCATCATCATCATCATCATCATCATCATCATCATCATCATCATCATCATCATCAAAATACTCAACCTATTTCCTGACATTCCGTGACGAATTTGCCTCCTTTTTAGACTCCGCAGCTACAACTCCACATGAGTTCTTAATTACAGATGATTTCAATGTACAAGTTGATAAGAGTGATGATCCTAACTCTATCCAATTCATACAACTGCTCACTCAGACAATCCTCACACAACACATATCTCTTCCTACTCACACTTTTGGACATACTTGATACTTGCTAATCACGTCTTCTTCGTCATCACTATCTCCAATTTCAGCAATTAGCCAATTATCTCCATCTGATCATTTTCCCATCTTCACCATTTTAAGTTCTGCTCGCCAACTCCTCCGCTCGTGGCACCTACTCATTCCGCCGTCTTAAAAAATTGACGTAGCCTTGTTCTGTGACAATATTATATCATCTGACCTTGTTACTAACCCTCCCGCTACTCTCCCGTCACTGATCAATAAATACAATTCTGTGTCATCCGGTCTTCTTGATAAACATGCTCCTATCATCACAAGACCTCTTTCAACTCATAACAGCAAACACAACTCTTTCATTCGCGCTTTCAAGTCATTTTGGAGACGTCTTGAACGAACATACTATAAAACACATTCTCCATCTTACCTTTTAAATCTTCGTTTCGCAACTAACCCGCATAATACCATAATCTTCTTGAATCTGCCAAAAATAAGTACTTTCATTTCATTTCATTTGAAATCATTTCAACAAATAGCTCAAACCCACGAAAGTTCTGGAAAGCTGAAAATGACCTTTTCCATTGCAAAGAATCAAAACCTCTCCCTCAATCCATTTCCCTGTCAGAACTTGCTCAATCTGTTGCTAATTGCTTCTCTGCAAAAATCTCCAAGATTCGCAGTGTCCTTAAGTCTTCCACTATTACTCAAACCACTTTTCCTCATTACTCTCCTCCCTCACAACCTCCATGAAATTTATCCAGCTTCACTTCTGCAACTGAGGAAGAGGTATCCAAACTGCTACTTTCATTTCCAAACAAACAATGTGACCTAGATCCCATACCTACCTCTTTACTCAAACAGTGTGTCATCGTGCTTACGCCAATCATAACTAGAATCATTAAACTCTCTCTTACCTCAAGGCACTTTCCCATCTTCGTTCAAAAACTATTTAGTCACTCCTCTCCTAAAAAGCCTGGTCTCGACAGATAAGACATTAATAACTATCGCCCCATCTCAAATCGTTCACTTCTATCGAAGCTTACTGAGAAAATCGTGCTTTCTAGACTGACCGAACACCTTTCAAATAACTCGCTATACAATGCTCATCAGTCTGCCAACACTAAGCATCACTCAACTGAAACCGCTCTCGCATACATTCATGACAGACTCTTAACCGCAATAATTGGTCTCCGACAAGTTACTGGTCTTTGTCTCCTTTACCTCTCTGCTGCATTTTATACCATAGATCAAAAAATTCTGTTCGAGCGACTCTCTCTCTCTCTCTCTCTCTCTCTCTCTCTCTCTCTCTCTCTCTCTCTCTCTCTCTCTCTCTCTCTCTCTCTCTCTCTCTCTCTCTCTCTCTCTCTCTGGTTTGGAATATCTGAAAAAGCTCACAACTGGTTTGCATCTGACATTAAATCCCGGTCTTTTCAAGTGTCCTGTCTTAGCCAAATTTCTCTATCTCACAGTGTAGATTTGGAGTACCTCAATGATCTGTTCTTGGGCCTGTACTGTTCAGCCTTTACACTACACCGCTCTCATCTTTAGTTAATTCCCTTAATTTAAATCAACAACTCTATGCCGATGACACTCAGCTATTCCTTTCCTTCTCATCTCTTTCATTCAAAGCATCTATTGTTGAGCTTGAATCTGCATTATCATCAATCTCTGCATAATGTCATCTAAGGTCCTTGCTCATAACCCATCTAAGACAGAGTTTCTTTTAATTGGACTACCTCAACATCTAAAAAAATTGACAATCCTAAACTAGTTTTGGCTCCTGACACCACAATATTCCAACTGTTATATTCCAACAAATGTTCCAACTACAAAAAATCTCGGATTAAAATTTGATTCTTTTCTAAACTTCGAATCACAAACCTCCTGTCTGCTATGTTCATATTCGTGACCTTCGCCGCCTACGCCCTTGCACCAAAACTGCGTCCACAATTACCAAATCAATAGTCCATTCCAAATTAGATTATTGTAACTCCCTCTGCTATAACCTTCCCAACGCCTCCATGAACAAATTGCAATCAATACAAAATGCACTAGCTCGCGCTGTTACTAAGTCACCTAAATTCTCCCATATTTCCCCATACTAAAATCACTCTTCTTATGACACTTATGACACGGCGTTTTCATCAAGGAGGTTTCCAAGATAGCAGAATTATTCTACCTATTTTAAAATCATTACATTGACTTTAAATAACTGAACGTACCCAATATAAGATAATAACACTTACATATAAGCTCACTTTAGTCATCAAAACCTGTATACCTAAGATCGCTATTAACCCTCCGCCTCCTCGACCGACGCTTTCGTCATCTCATCTCACTCTGTCACGCCCGCTGAATCAGTCAACCCTGAAAATTTGCAGCTTTTTGCAAATTTTCTGTTCAAGGACAGGTTCCATGTGCAATGGTGCCTTCTGTTCAAGGACAGGTTCCATACTCCACCCTCTCCACTCCTCTCTATCTTGAGGTTTTAACTTCTGGGCTGAATACTTGTTTTTTCCGCATTCACTTCAGCATCGATGTCCTTGTTCGCCCTTTCTGTGCTTTCCCATTCATCTTTCCTTCTAGTATTTCTCTTAGTAGGTTTGAGTTTCTTTTGAGTTTTATATGCACTAGAATTTAAATCTCTAATAATACGTTACCTGCATATTAGAAATAACCGCCAAATATCAGTAAAAACTCATTTACTGGTCCAATACTTGACGAGTCCTTCAGCGTCCTTAGTTTTTTTTAAAGTGTTTTCCTTCCTCCGTTGTCTACAATGCTATCTGGGCTAACTGCGTTGCCATTCGCCATTCGCTGTTAACGCTTGCCGGCTGGATGCAAAGACGTTTCTCATAACTACGGCTTATGAACGCTGAACCATGCAATGACGCATTCCGATTTCTTAAGCGCGTGTTAATATTGACATTTCAAATTCTGTAGGACTAAACCGCTAGTCTGCACAACTCTATTGTTTGATAGTTTGGGGTAGGTTTTTATAGACGCGTCAATAACTAGACGATGGGCGTCCACGTATTTACATACCGGCGCCGAATATAATTAATTGGCCGCTGACTGTGCTACAAATGAATAGAACAGAGACCAAAGAACGTTTTGTCGATATATCCAATTTTATACATAAAATTGTTTTGACTGCAAAATTCGTCGAACTTCTTAAGCCTTAAGGGATATATTTTCCATTGTGCAAAATAAGTTCATAAGCAAAGTGAAAAAGTATTATTTTATTTTGTGCTTTTTCTAAAAAAATTAGGCTTGGGAACTCATTTCCAGGTTCGTCGAGAGAAATTCCTAAAGGCCACTAAAATATTTTGAAACTTCTAAATTTTTTAATGGCGATGATGATTTTTTGTGCTCATCAAGTGTCAAAAGTGGCGATGACCTTTAACACTTAAAAAGCACTTATTTTATTTATTTCATCGCGTATTAACTGCTCTTTTACGTATGAAGCGTCAGATTTCTGCTAGATCTCTTTGGCTTTGCATACATTTTATTTCAACGTCTTTTTACCGGATAAGTAAGAATAAATGGTATCGTGAATCTTTAATTACGACTGGGGTTCAAAAAATTAGAACGAAAAACTTAAGTCTTAAGAGGATTCTAGGCCTTAAGAATGTCCGGCGAAATTAATTTTACCTCGCAGTCATACATAAACAGTGCTCGTCCGAACGATTCTCTCTCGTCTGTTGAGAGAATTGTCGGTACTTGTCGGTTAATTCACCGCCAATAGTTTATCAATGTAAATAAGCCTATGTTATAGATATTTGCCTATCAGCAGACGACCGTACGTCACGATCTGGAGCGTCACGATCTGGTCGCCAATCAGCCATCAGCGAAGGGAGGAGGAGAAGAAGAGGGCGACAACGGGAAGCGAATCAGCCAATCAACGAACAACGGGTGGCGTCCTTAGATATGTCGATGTTATTAATTTTAAATTAATTATTTAAAGTTTATTTATTGCGATTTATGTTAATTTGATGTCGATGTTGTAACTTTTAAATTAATTATTTATTGATTGCCATTTATGTTATGTAATGTAATGTAACAACAAATATTTGTATAGCGCCTCTTCTGAAAAAATCACTCAGAAGCGCTCCCACAGCAAATATATTACTGTATATGTTGTATGTATTGCGTTATATTCGAGCAAATAGCAGCATGAATTTCTAAGGTTATCAGCTCTATGTCACGACAAAGAAAGCAGTGTAAAATTTTTACAAGATCGCGGCATCGTACAATAACAGTCGTCTCTGTGCAAATGGGCATGTAATGGTGTTGTCGTTGAAAGAAAGACAAGACCGCCTGAGATGTTCTCAGAGGACCTGTCGACAGGATATACCCCTGCGTAAGGATACGTGGTTAGAGGGATCTCGCTTGTCGTACAGGCAGATAATCCTGTTCATTTATTGTTGGTCAAAGGAACTGACCAGTAAACGATTCTGCGAGAGTGAACTCGAGATGTCGAAGGAGTGCGTCGTCGACTGGAACAACTATCTTCGCGAGGTGTGTGCAGATACGTTGATCAAAAATCCATTCGTCGTAGGTGGACAAAACAAAACTGGTGAAATTGTTTACTCTGTCTGTTTACTCGACGGAAGAACGCTATTGATCGTGTCTTACCAGAACAGTGGGTGTTTGGCGGTATTTGTCGGGAAACAGAGGATTGTTTCATGTGTTTAATGTTTACTGTACCCGACAGAACGGCGTCAACACTTCTGCCAACAATTGCAGCAAACATTCTACCGGAAACAACTATTATGTCAGATCAATGGCGAATAGTATCGCTAACATTCCCGGCGGCAACTACAATCATCTCACAGTTAATCATTCACTCAACTTCGTCGACCCGAACCAGGGAGGCTGTAAGCCGGGGAGGGATCAGTGCCTATTCTCGCAATGTTAATGGGATTTTGGTGGTCAATCTTAAAGCTGATTGGTCAGGGCGTCAGGCCACCTAGCGAATGGATGCTCAACTATATTCTTGTTTGCCGATGCAATTTGGTCCAGTTAAAAACACATTTCCTGCATTATTCGGTCTTTTTTGAGTACCATTCCCGTATATAATGGTTCAAATAATTTATTAGTCTAATGAATTAGTGTAATAATTCTATTGTATTTCGCCTTTAGTAATAAAACTATGCATAAATGTAGCTATTAGCGCAGACTGCCGTAATATATCATTTTTGTAGCGCACATTCTAACATGCATGATAAAACTACGTGCTCAGTATCTCTGTGACCATTTGCTGCATATGTACAGCACTATAGCGGCCTTCTTACAATCTTAGTAGACAGCTACTTAAGGATGGGGCTGTCCATTAATTACGTCAGCAATTTGGGGAGGGGTTTGAAAAGTTTTACAGTTGTTCATAGGGGAGGGTGGGTGAAGAGAAGTTGACGTCAACAATTTCACTTTCTACAAATAATAAAAAATAGGAAATTTCATGGAATACTACTTATTGATACTATGCCTTGCTTGCTGCAACTCCCTTCTCTTTGGCATCTCAAAATCCAACCTGGCTAAACATCAAGTTCAAAATTTCCTGGCTCGGGTGGTTTCAAAAACCCCAAAACGCGAGCATATAACCCCAGTTCATAAGGGTTTTCATTGGCTTCCAAATTAAAGAAAGGATAGACTTAAAAATCTGTCTTCAGGTATACAAAACACTCTATTACAAGGAACCTAGTTACCTTCTTTCTAAACTTTCTATGCAAACAAGCAAATACTCAACCAGATTCTCGTCTGCAATAGTTCTCTCCCTCTCCCATACTTGGACAGTTCTTGGTTCTCGTGCTTTTTCAGTGGCTGCACCCCAGCTTTGGAACTCATTGCCTCAACATGTGCGCATTGCAAATTCATTACAGATTTTTAGAAAAAGTTTAAAAACCCATCTTTTTGATCTGGCCTATCAACCATAGACTGTCACCCGTTTGCCTGGCCGGATACCCTGGATTTGACCTGGATCTCTAATTATTTGGATTTGGTGTGCCATTGGTTGATGCTCCTGTGCATTATGAAGTGGCGCTATAGAAGTCTAAGATTAGATTAGATTACAATGGAAAAAAGCATGGCAAAAAAGGTAATCACCACCACATATTGACAATCGATGGGCCAAAAATAATCATCACCGCAAACTAATAATCTTGTTATTGGGACCTGTCATTGATCTTGGGGGGTGGGTGGGGGGTCAAAAGTTGTTGACATAATTATAGGGGGCAACTGACAGTTGACAAGGGGAGGGGTCACAAATTGCCCAAAAATTGTTGACATACGGGTAATTACTTTTGGGCAGGGGACCCCAGAATTTAATGACATCCCAAAATTGATAATCCTAGAAATACATTTAACCCTGGTAGGATTTTTCTGTGTTGAAAACCACATCTAAAGTCAACTGTTTGCCGTTGTAACACACATAAGAGGTTATTTGCCTTTTCCTCAGTGCTTGATCATTGTGGTAGGAATCGCAAACTTTATAGTCACTGCTTGCTGACTTGTCTACTCTTTAAATAAAAAGTTCATGGGAATTGGGCAGTGACAATCTCTCCCCAATGACAAGGAGTCAGACTGCCAATGATATGACTCTCATATAATAATGTACAGTATATGTGTTTGTCTCATAGGTTATAAAAACAAAGAAGACCAGTCGGAGTTAATATGAAAAGATAGTAAAAGCTTTATTTCTTAGCTCGAAATAGTGAAATCAGTGAACAAATTATAATTTTTAAAAGCCATAAGCATAACAGATACTGTGTACAATACTTTCCACTTAATTTTTCACTCTACAAGTTCTTATTATTACATCTTTGCAATAATACAACTGATATTTAAATTTGAATATTATATGAAAGTAATGCAGAATAATTTCAAATGCAATCCGGCTAAATAGCTGCTCATGATGCTAACTACGCTGTACTGTAATCAAATAATCAAATGCAGGATTGACCACTGGATGAGTGATTTCAACAAATGCTATGCAACTAAATCCATTAAGTGTGTAATATGGTAGTAGATTATCAAAATTTACCAAATATATGACTAGAAATTGGCAGATGACATGAAAATAATACACCACAAATACAGACACCTAAGAGAAAACGTAATAAACACTCAAAGAGAAGGAGAGAGAATGGGAATGAATATTAACTCCAACAAAGTGTAGAAAGATTCAACTAAGAGGGAAGCCTCCTGACCGGCGACAATGACTGCAACTAAGAAATAAAGAATAGGATTTGAAAAGCCCACGGAGCTTTCAACAAAATGAAGATTTTCTGGAAAATATGAAGATAGCCAACAAGACTAAATTAAAATTATTCCAAACATGGTATATTAAGCATTGTATTATATGCAGGATTTATCTACACCCCAGTGGGGAGGGGGAGGGGAGGGGGAAAACACCCCGGTTTTTGACAGACACCCCTACTTTTATTACTTTACCAGGGGTGGTGTTGGATAGCACTGAAACAGACATATGTTAAAAGTAGTATGACGTTTCTCACCATTTACTGACCGACTGTAGTTGCAAAATATTCAAAAAAGGTTTTCATTCATAAAACATTTCCTGGCTTCTTTCGTCGTTTTTAAAACCCCTGAGGCACATAAGGTCAGCGAGATGGTTTTATAAAGTTCACATTCTCGCTGACATGTGCATTCGGGGGTGACTTTTAGGCCGTCGGCCTAAATTATCGCGCTAGAAAATGACCCTAACTCTTTCGACGGAATTTCTTTCAGTGTTTACGGACTACTTTCGGTTACGCCGCTCGTATCCA